>CABEGB010000927.1:342929-402936 GCA_901521435.1 Crematogaster levior | reverse complement strand
TATAGCACCTTCGATATTTTGGTATTAAGATTTTCGTCTCAAAATGGTCTCAGGAATCTCCCATTTACTTATGGCATGTTAAGTCTGGGACATCCTGTATACACAGTACTGTCCAAGATTTGCAATTCGAAGTATTGCTTAGACGCGTATTGACACTCACTCAAGGAACACAATTGCAGTCAAAATGACATTATATTGACCAAAATGTGATGTAAATTTGGTCAATACGATGTCAAGTTAGCATCATTTTGATTATGATGTATTCCCTGGACATGTCTATGCTTTCTTTTTTCTATCTCCATTAAGAACAGAATAGGAAGTAAACACCGGCACATGTCAAACCAATACCTAGAGTCACAAATTTTACATAGCACTGATAGTATGAGAAAATGTTAATAATTCGTAGTATCGACAGTATTATAAAAAAAAAAAAAATTAGTGTCTTTGGAGTTTATTAAATAATATGTAATAATCAGTGTCTTCCGAATTTATTAAAGCATAATACATGTAAATACAATAAACAAAATCAAGCTACAAGAGCACTAGCCGTTGAACTTTCGTATTTCCAATTCGGGGGTAGAGATCCCTTTGCTTTGTAATAACGTGCCAGTCTGTGAATTCTTGATTCGACGAGAATCAAACGGAATTTGCTGTCTTTATCCTTGCGATTTCGCTCCAGATGCTTACGCACGGCAACGGCCTTCTTGATCAGGTAATACAGATCTTCTGGTAGATCAGGAGCCAGACCCATACTTTTCACGATGCGCAGAATCTTGTTTCCTGTACGGAATCGCACTTGTGCCACTCCATGCGAGTCACGAAGTATAACACCTAGAAAAAAAATATTACATTTATCATTCTTTTGGCTATTTTAACAATCCTTAAATTTGATAATGTTATACAAATGTCAGTGATGACCTATTGTGAAATGACAAGTCATCATATTCACATCAAACATCACTTGTTATCTTGCAAATGTATTTTATATTAAGGAGATCAAATTAAAGACTCCTAAAGTTCTCCTAAATAATTTGCTTTCAGGTGTAGTTTCTTTTAGCAAATTTTCAGCTAATGAAATTTATATCTTTTATCAATTGAAGCATAAGTGCATTATTAAAATTACCTATTTGAGATGGTGTGTGCCCTTTCTTTGCCAGCTTATAGATAAGTTCTTTACAATCCTCTGGTGTCAGCTTCAACCAAGTCGGTACACTTCGTCGATAAGGAAGTGCTGACTGGGATATACCCTTTCTAAAAAAGATAATTACCATTAAATACTTTATTTGTAAATTATAAATATATGTATTAATTATATGTATAATTAATAATGGTTTATTTGTATATATACAGTAGACCCCCTCCCCCCCCCCATATCTATTCAGTATCCGCGGTTTGGCACAAGCTCGCGAAACTGTTGTGAACCGGTTGAGCCATGCATGTACTTAGGCGTAAGAACTTGTCAAAATGTGTTTTGAAACTGATTTGAAAAAACAAAAACTCTCAATAACCATGTTTTTTGAAAAAGTCGAAAAGACTATTGCTGATCTGCCATCCACATCACTTGCTTAGTACAGATGACGAGATGTTATTGGCCTAGTTTACATCGAGCACTTGATATACTTATATCAAGTAGTATATTTGAGCTGATCAGCCAATAGCTGAATCAATGTACTAGTTATTTACTATTTGATTATTTACTATTTGATACGCGTATCAAGTCTACGATGTAAACTAGGTAATAATCTCAGTTGATACCTTCTAATAAGAATTAAAATGTTAAGATTTTACTCTTGATTAGATTTTCTTTAGCCTACTTTCTCATTGTGTACTACATAATTATTATGTATGTTAAATTTCATTTGTGCAATAGTGTGTGAGAAGTATTTCTAATTAATTTCAAATAAAAAATATATACACATTTTTTTATATTTATGAATATCCCTGATAATATCAAATCCAAAGAATATTAAAAAGACTTCTCAGAAATACATTTTATAAAAATTAAACCTTTTTTTATCGAACATAGTTCTGTTATATAGTGAAGTTGATGAAATAATTATGTATCAATTCAGTCTAATTAAATACACATACTTGACAAATGTTCTTTGTAAATGGACATTGCATCTACATGATAAATTTTTGCTGTTATACGGCATCCTGTCATTGCGATTACTCTATACATTTTTAAGGAAGAGGGATAGGGTTATCTACTACTGGATATGAGAAGCTGAATCATATCATAATCCCCTTTCAATCACGATACGACATCCTGTTCGCATTAAATACGCGATCATGATATGACGACACAAGTACCTGATTGGACTTGACTTAAGGCATCTTTAATCCTATCTTTAAGTCTAATGCAAGTGCGCCACACATGTGCTAGGTTATGTTCTCGAAGAAGCAGCGCGTTCGATTCAAACCAAGATCTAGAACGCGTCGAAGAGGTCAAATCATTAGCGACAGTTATACTAACACCCGACAGTTATATTATAACGCGATAAATCGAAATCAATTGATCATTTAAGTGGCCAGAATGAGCAATGGAGACACATGGTCGTTGAACGAGCACGCTGTCAGAGAATGTCGAGGGAATGTCGTGGAAAACTTGTCGTAAAAATCACGGGCGTGACAAACAGGAGATCGCATTGATAATGCATTACAAATATCATTACGTTACCCATGCGAATGCATACGACCCATTTTGACGAATTTTCTTCAAACAGGAACAACGTCCACAAGAGAAGAAGATGAAAGGAGACTGCAAAAGACGGTGGCGCTCTCTGTAGCCGACGGAGAAATCAAGCTCTCTAAAGACCCGTTCGCATCAGGGTTGGGCACGTATTAAGCCTCGTCTACAATAGTCACACAGGCTGTGTCGTATGTCGTAAGTAGAGAGCCTCAAACATAGACTTAATAGACGGAGCCTTTTACAAAAAGCATGTGATAGGCGAACACTAACTTCGGAAAGTTTCGTCGGCGCGACTCGGAAATATTCGGCTGTATTTCGCTGTATCAGCGAATCAGCTTACAGCAAAATTGTCGAATTTTACCGAGTTCCACCGAGTTTAACCGAAGTTACTGTTCACCTACTGCGTTCCCCTTACGGCAAAGATCACTACCCCCCTTGCCCATTTAGGCAGCTTAGGCTCCGTCTATTAAGTCTATGGCCTCAAAGGAAGAGAGCGGCAAACTTGTCACGTGACCACGTCTCTTCTGATTCGTTCGGGTAATGAAGGATCTTGACGAATCAGAATATTGGTTTAGACGGCTATTTCCAGTAGATCATACATAAGTAAATTCTTGTTGCTGAGAGCCGCAAAACCTCCGATTCAGCTGACGGCACGTTAAATACACATCCAAAAAATTAAAAATTTGTATGTATATGAAAGTGTTATAACAGTAGAATATCTCTATAAGTAATGCGTCGTCTACAATAGCAGTAAGAGTAGTGGATTAAGGCTATAAGACATTGGAGTAAGCCGTCGTTTTCGGCTAATAAGGCGTAGAGTAAGGCTGTAAACGAAATGGTTCAATCCCTTTTAGGATATGGGATAATAATTATTAATCTTGGAAGAATATTTGTCGTTTTGATTTTATATACATAATATTATATAAAATAAGGCTATGAATATATATATATTTATATATTATTTACATATTTTTATGTTGTATGCATAGTATAAAATGCCTAGTGGATGCTGTGCTCCGAGGTGCACAAATTCAAACAAAGATGGATATTGTTTAACCACGTTAGGCCAAGATCCACAATTAAAACGAAAATGGATTGATTAATAATTATTATCCCATATCCTAAATGGGATTGAACCATTTCGTTTACAGCCTTACTCTACGCCTTATTAGCCGAAAACGACGGCTTACTCCAATGTCTTATAGCCTTAATCCACTACTCTTACTGCTATTGTAGACGACGCATTACTTATAGAGATATTCTACTGTTATAACACTTTCATACATACAAATTTTTAATTTTTTGGATGTGTATTTAACGTGCCGTCAGCTGAATCGGAGGTTTTGCGGCTCTCAGCAACAAGAATTTACTTATGTATGATCTACTGGAAATAGCCGTCTAAACCAATATTCTGATTCGTCAAGACCCTTCATTACCCGAACGAATCAGAAGAGACGTGGTCACGTGACAAGTTTGCCGCTCTCTTCCTTTGAGGCTCTCTAGTCGTAAGTGGTAGTGTCGCAGGAAAGTTGTCGCATGTGTCGCTAGACTAGTATCTATAATATGTCGCAAGAATTGTTTGCGTGCATTAAGTCGACTGCAGCCGCAATGAATGGCCTAGTTTACATCGAGCACTTGATACGCGTATCAAGTAGTATATTTGAGCTGATCAGCCAATAGCTGAATCAATGGCTGCGTTCAGCAGCAGAGCAGATCAGTGAGCGATCAGTGATTATTGGTCCTTTCTGTTAGATCCCGAAATTTAGACCAATTATGTTGACGCATTAAAAAGAATTACTCAACTGTTGAGTCTGCTGAACGCACCCAATGTACTAGTTATTTACTATTTGATACGCGTATCAAGTCCACGATGTAAACGTAGCCAATGATCGGCAGCAATTACTGGGTTTGTTCGCGCCTCAATATGCTCCTACTCACTCCAATACGCTCCAATCTATAGTATACGTAACGTAATACTATAGTTTGGAGCGTATTGGAGCGAGTAGGAGCATGTTGGCGCAAGCGACGCGAACAAACCTACTAATTTTTCTTCAACTTTGCTTCCAATTTTTAAGCGGGAAACACAGACTTTTGCATAATGCATAATACATATGCATAAGAAATTCGAAACGAATTCCTTATGCACATGCTAACGGACCAATCAGATTTCTTATGCATATGCGTTATGCGTTATGCAATGGTCTGTGCTCCCCGCCTTAAATTTAATATGCTTATATTACTGAATCGCATAACAGAAGATGGTGGGTGCGACCAGAAAATATACCACGGATAGCTAGCAACACACGCAAATTGTCAAAGCACTTTGCGCGGCAACGTTCTGTGCTGTGATTGGCTGATCTCATGCGACACGCTTGTCGCAGTCGCAGAAAGTTGAAGTTGACTCAACTCCGTGCGACAAGGGCTCTTGCGACTGCGACAGCCTTAAGCCTCGTCTACAATAGTCGCACAGGCTGTGTCGCAGGTCGCATAGGCTGTGTCGCATGTCGCAGGCTGTGTTGCAAGGCTGTCGCAGTCGCAAGAGTCCTTGTCGCACGGAGTTGAGTCAACTTCAACTTTCTGCGACTGCGACAAGCGTGTCGCATGAGATCAGCCAATCACAGCACAGAACGTTGCCATGCGAAGTGTTTTGATGATTTGCGTGTGTTGCTAGCTATCCGTGGTATATTTTCTGGTCGCACCCACCATCTTCTGTTGTGCGATTCAGTAAATAAACGGTAATATAAGCATATTAAATTTAAAAATTGGGAGCAAAGTTGAAGAAAAATTAGTAATTGCTGCCGATCATTCATTGCGGCTGCAGTCGACTTAATGCACGCGAACAATCCTTGCGACATATTGTAGATTGTAGTCTAGCGACACATGCGACAACTTTCTTGCGACACTACTACTTACGACCTGCGACACAGCCTGTGCGACTATTGTAGACGAGGCTTTAAGTCGACTGCAGCCGCAATGAATGATCGGCAGCAATTACTAATTTTTCTTCAACTTTGCTCCCAATTTTTAAATTTAATATGCTTATATTACCGTTTATTTACTGAATCGCACAACAGAAGATGGTGGGTGCGACTAGAAAATATACCACGGATAGCTAGCAACACACGCAAATCATCAAAACACTTCGCATGGCAACGTTCTGTGCTGTGATTGGCTGATCTCATGCGACACGCTTGTCGCAGTCGCAGAAAGTTGAAGTTGACTCAACTCCGTGCGACAAGGACTCTTGCGACTGCGACAGCCTTGCAACACAGCCTGCGACATGCGACACAGCCTATGCGACCTGCGACACAGCCTGTGCGACTATTGTAGACGAGGCTTAACACAATGTCCACTAGTGTGAGTGAGACACACTCAGTATATCTAGTGAGATATATGAGTGTGTCTCACTCATACTAGTGGACACTGTGTTACACTGCGGCTTGCTGGAAAGCACCCCCTATAATCAGAGTTACGACATTTGAGACAAGAAATGGCGGAGATAGAAAGAGATAGCGATATTTTCTTTCTTTTTTTCGCATAAACGCATGCGTAGAAGAACGAGATACAGCCTACAGATAAAAGATAGCCTCTGAAGATAGCCTCTAAAGATAGTCTTTCGAAGGTTAGCTAATCTTTCTAAGATTAGCTAATCTTTCGAAGGTTAGCTTATCTTCCGAAGATGTACGAAGCTATCCGAAATGTACCGAATAGACAAAAAACGTCGGACCAATCAAAAGTTAGGACTTGAATGTCGTAACTCTGATTATAGGATCTCTACGACATACGACACAGCCTGTGCGACTATTGTAGACGAGGCTTTACATTGATTCAGCTATTGGCTGATCAGTTCAAATATACTATTTAATACACGTATCAAGTGCTCGATATAAAGGCCTAGTTTACATCGTGCACTTGATACGCGTATCAAGTAGTGTATTTGAGTTGATCAGCCAATAGCTGAATAAATGTACTAGTTATTTACTATTTGATATGCGTATCAAGTGCACGATGTAAACTAGACTAAACTAGGTCTATAATACATCACTTAGGGTTTGTTCGCGTCGCAATACCCCAATATGCTCCTACTCACTCCAATACGCTCCAATCTATAGTATACGTAACGTAATACTATAGTTTGGAGCGTATTGGAGCGAGTAGGAGCATATTGGGGCAAGCGACGCGAACAAACCCTTAGTTTTATACGTATTATACACTATGTGGCACCATCTTTACATTATGATATGTACCATTGACATGTCGATGATAAAAAGTTTAGTCTACTTTTACTCTGAACTTCTCTAAATTTATTATTAGTAAAATACAAAATATTATTTAAATGAAAATACAAAATATTACATAAAAATATATATCTTTTTTGCAACTTATGACAAATCTTTCTTTCTAGGAATTGAACACATGCAAAACCAAGCATTAGTACTAGCAGTATTAGTATTAGCTGCAGTCTGTATTAGATTCAAGTCACTGTCACCAGAAATACCAGTGTGCACGTGCACTGTGCACAGATTAAGCTTAGCCAACAAACAAAATTGTCATTTGGATTTGGAATTGGAATGTAAGTAAAGTAAGTCGCATTTGAATTGTGTTTGAGAGGTTTTTTTCGGACGCAAAGTAGTCGTAGTCGCAGTCGTTCGAATTGAAATGGAATCAATTCAAACGACTGTGACCGAAAATAACTTCATTCATATATGACTTACGACTACGACTACGACTTCAAAACTCTATTGTAGAGGAGGCTTTATAAACAGAAAAATAAGATCATGAAGCGAAATTTTGGTGGCAGACTTTGCCACAATTTTTGGGAAATCGGAAATTTCATTCCGGTGCAAGAAGAAGGAAGAAGGGTTGCTTATTGTTCTATTTGTAAAAAATATTTAAAAAATGTTTCCAATTTAATACTGCTTGTAGCCCAGGTGGTTTTGCATGTGTTCAATTCCTAGAAAGAAAGATTTGTAATAAATCTGTAATATCAATAAGTTTAAGGTTATTTTGACCAACTTAAGATGATCTTATGGCTGGTTTATGCTTCGGTCTTAATCTTAATCTTAAGAGTTGATAACGTAGAATGCCATAGGGGTGTTTATACTTCCCCAGTCTTAATTTTAGTCTTAATCTTAATCTTAGAAAGATCCTATCTTTTAACTTAGTCCCTAATGTCCTAAGGCCGGGTCAATGAGACAAGTCCGACGCTCCAATGCAATTAGGCATATTCCATCGACGATAAAACGCCTGAGCGATGATCTTCCAATCATCAGCTTTCTTTTCTAGGGAAGCATAAACGAGTCCTTAAGATTAAGGGCCTGAGCACAGATCATTGCATAACGCATAACGCATATGCATAAGAAATTTGATTGGTTCCGTTAGCATGTGCATAAGGAATTCGACTAATCGAATTTCTTATGCATATGTATTATGCATTATACAAAAGTCTGTGTTTCCCGCTTAAGTTAAGACTAAGACTAAAGGCTATCGCACACAAAATGCATAGCGTTGCATAAACATAACATAAGACCGCTGGACCAATAAACACCTAGAAAAAAGTCGCCATATTGATTTACATAAGATGCGCATTGGTCCAGCGGTCTTATGTTATGTTTATGCAACGCTATGCATTTTGTGTGCGATAGCCCTAAAGGTTTGTTCGCGTCGCTTGCCCCAACATGCTCCTACTCGCTCCAATACGCTCCAAACTGTAGTATTACGTTACGTATACTATAGATTGGAGCGTATTGGAGTGAGTAGGAGCATATTGGAGTATTGCGACACGAACAAACTCTAAGATTAAGATTAAGACCGAAGCATAAACCAGCCATTAAAGCCGGAAACACAAAAAAACTTAAGCCATAAGCAGCTAGTGCAGCCACTGCTTAAATTCTCGACTGTGATTGGTCGATTCGGTTATGGCTTAAAGCTTATCTGCCTTAAGCAGGTATTATACGTTTTTTGACGTATTTTACAGTAAAATACTGTAAAATGTAAAAAATAAAAGTAGAAGCTAATGACTGATTCACAAACTGGCACCAGTGATATAAAAATTGACGTTTATTTACGTTTCGACCTGTGATTTAGGTTCTCTTCAAATATATCTATAAATATGATGTGAAGGAACTATAATAATCATTTAAAGGCGCAAATTTATACAAATCAAAATAAAAACTTACATAAATAGCAGTCCGATAAAAAATAAATACAAATTTGTAATATTGATGACCATGAATCGGTATCGATTTTATTACATATAAAAGACGTCTGTTGTTGGTGACGGAAAAGAAAGGACTGAGCAAGATTGAATCCGACAATGTGACATACGTTACAAAATTATAATAAATACATAAAATAAAAAGGACACAAACTAAAATGTATAAGTAGAGAAAACAGGTCAATAGTCTAAAATATAAATAATAAATAAGAGAAGGTTGTATAAGGTAAAAGTAAAAGATATAAATTATAAAATATTAAATAAATCTAAAATAGAAAAATCGGGTCAATGGTCTAAAATGTAAATAATAAATAAGAGAAGGTTGTGTCAAGTGAAAGTAAAAATTATAAATTATAAAATATTAAGGAGTCCGTCATATATCGCAGTCAAATTCTCTGTGTCCCTTTGGGAGTTGATTGCAAAATTGCATTTCTTGATGAAAAGCATTTCCGCAATCTCCCTTTTTTTCGTATGTGTCTCCATATGAAGAATAGTAGGATTGTTCCAGTCAAATTCATGGTCATAAGATAATCTATGCTTACTAACAACAGAATGATTTGCTGTAGGTTTTTTGACATCATTCTGGTGTTCTTTTAATCGGGTAATCAGATGTCGTTTCGTTTGCCCTATGTAGCACGCGTTACAATTCAAACAGTTAATCTCGTAGACTAATTCCGTTTGTTTAAGCACACACAGATTATCTTTACCCTTCTTTATAATAACATCCAATCTATTGAAGATGGAGTACAGCACTTTAAGATTGGCATTCGTTAGAATGCGTTCAATGTTTTTTCCAACTTCTTTAGAGAATGGAATGGCGATGCAGTTATTCGCATCGAAAGCAATATTGTCATGAGTATTATTGTGTCTGTACTGTAGCTCCTTAAGTCTTTTATTAATATGATGGTTTATAAAGTGTTTAGGGTAAAGATTATTGCGCAAAATTTCTTTGATCAATATAATATTGCTTTGGTGGAATCTCTCGGCGGAAAGTAAAATCGCTCTATCTACAAGGTTCGTAATAGTGTTTTTCTTATACTTGAGCGGATGATTAGAAAAGAAGTTGAGATATCTTCCGGAAAAGGTCGGTTTGCGGTACCAATTTGTAATAAGAGTATCGTTGTCTCTAATGATGATCGTGTCCAGGAAGGAAATGGAAAGGTCTTTTTCTATTTCGTGGGTGAAATGTAGTGATACTTGTTAAAAACATCGAGAATCGTGTCTATTTCAGATGTGGGAGCGATCAAAAATATGTCATCCACATATCTGTAAAAAACATGAATAGAAAACTTGAGATGTTGTAAGCAATGCGTTTCGAGGTCGTCCATAACGATATCAGCAAGGATAGGGGATAATGGAGATCCCATGGAACTGCCAAATTTGTTCATAAAAGGACCCCCCAAAACCAAAACTCGTGGAGGAAAGTACTGTGTCAATGGCAAATAAGAATTGTTGTAAATTAAATTTGGTCACCTTTGTAATATGATCCCAACGGGTTTCAATAGCTTGGAATACTAATTCTTTAGGAACGTTGTTGTATAGTGCGGTGACATCGAGGGAAAGAAGAGTTTGATTAGAGTCAATGTGCATGTTTTTGATATTTTTGGCAAGGGTCCAACTGTCTTTGATATGTGATTTGGGCTTAGGAACGGATTTTTCAAGTATCTCATGTAGGAACTTGGCAACATTGCCTGCGTTCCAATATTCACTGCCAGTACTGAAAATCTATAGTATACGTAACGTAAACTATAGATTTTTAGTACTGGCAGTGAATATCGGAACGCAACCATTGTATAGCGGACTCCCAGATGCCGATACGATGATGCGAAGTGGAAAGCCGCTTTTATGAATCTTCGGCAGTCCATAGCATCTCGGGAGGTTTCCATTGGTGCAACGCAATGTTTTATAAGTTTGTTCGTCAATGATTAAATTGGTTTTCCATGTCTTAATTAAATCATTCATTTTGTTTTGAAGTGATTTCGTGGGGTCTCTTTTTAGTTTTTTGTATGTCGTTTTGTTTGTATGTCGTTTCATTAAGTAAAGTCTCCATTTGTTTGTCGTATTTATTTCGTTCGATTATGACTGTGACCTGTCCTTTGTCAGCTTTGGTGATAAGTAAGTCCTTGTTCTGTCTCAAGAATTTTTTGCATTCATGAAATTCCTTTAAAATGAATTTATCAGTTAGGTTAATGTGTTTGTCAGTGTTTAAAAATTTTGTCAAAACATTACTAATGGAGTTGCGTGCGGAATCCGCGACTTTTTTTGTCTAATTTGTAAGATACGTTCTCGAAGTTTTTAACAATACCCGTTGAATAATTGACACGATCTTTCAAGTCTTTCTTATTTAGAGGGAGCGCGAACCTGTCACCTAAACTCAAGAATTAAAAGAGGAAGAACAGTAACTGACAACAAACTGGCAGAATTGATATGTTGGTTGAACGTTATTTATTTCTACTACGTTTCGACCATAGGTTTTGGTCCTTATCAAGTATATCTACAAATATGTAACAAATAGTATAAATACGTATGAATAAATATTGTGTATTCAATAAAAAAAAGTATAAGTATAAAAAATAAAATAAAGTATAAGTATAAAAAATAGAATAAAGTATAAGTAGAAAAATTATACGTGTATATTATAAATACACATATACATATGTGTATATTATATATACACAAAAAATCGAACTGATGTACAAAAAAGAGTGATATCTCTAAAAAAATTACCTTTTTAAAAAAAGGTAAAAAAAAGGTGCTAAGTCCGCGTCAAAAAGTATCTTTGCAAAATAGTATAGTATTATTAACTCTAAAAAACTATTTAAAAACCTATTTCCAAAAGAGTGTGATATTAATCTACACACATAAGTTATTTTAATCCAAACAAAATGGTTTGTTTTAAACCATAAAAAAACTATAAGTTATTTAATTTTAAACCATAAAAAAACTATAAGTTATTTAATTATACGTTCTACAAAAATAATTATATCAACAAAATTGTGCTAAGTAAAAATAAAAATTTAAAAAAATATTTTAAAAAGTTACAAAATAATAAAAAAATAGTTTTAATTTTTTTTAGTATATCCTACTAAAATACTGATATCGAGAAATAAAAATTAAAAAAAAACAAAAAACAAATAATGTAAAAATATAAAATTAAAAATTATTTACAAAAAAATAAAAATTAAAAATTAATGAAAAAATATAAAAATGTATATAAAAATTGAAAATTAATATAAAAATAAAAAATTTAATTAAAAGACTTAGCTCTGCTACAAAATATGTTATTTTAAAAATTAGCAGCGCTAAGTCTTTTAATTAAATTTTTTATTTTTATATTAATTTTCAATTTTTATATACATTTTTATATTTTTTCATTAATTTTTAATTTTTATTTTTTTGTAAATAATTTTTAATTTTATATTTTTACATTATTTGTTTTTTGTTTTTTTTAATTTTTATTTCTCGATATCAGTATTTTAGTAGGATATACTAAAAAAAATTAAAACTATTTTTTTATTATTTTGTAACTTTTTTCAAAATATTTTTTTTTAATTTTTATTTTTACTTAGCACAATTTTGTTGATATAATTATTTTTGTAGAACGTATAATTAAATAACTTATAGTTTTTTTATGGTTTAAAATTAAATAACTTATAGTTTTTTTATGGTTTAAAACAAACCATTTTGTTTGGATTAAAATAACTTATGTGTGTAGATTAATATCACACTCTTTTGGAAATAGGTTTTTTAATAGTTTTTTAGAGTTAATAATACTATACTATTTTGCAAAGATACTTTTTGACGCGGACTTAGCACCTTTTTTTTACCTTTTTTTAAAAAGGTAATTTTTTTAGAGTATTATTATTATTTAATATTATATTAATATTAAAATATATGAATAATCTTCTCTTCGCCAGTGATATTAAACTCAGGAAAAAGGAAGCAATAATTGACGTGTAAACTGGCAACTGATACCTTTATTAAAAATCACAACGTTTCGACCATAGGATTTAGTCCTTTTCAAGTGTATCTGTCAATATAATAAAACCAGAAACAATACAATAAGATGAGTTACAATATATATACAAAAGTTGTCGAATTTGTTACTTACATTTTGAGATAATGACTGAAGAATTACATTATGTAATAAAATACAAGTGAAATGCTACAAAAATGTCTAGTTATAAAACATGTGTTAGCTGCTCATGACTGCTAAACTCAAACTAAGTGATTAAGCATGACAGTTATTGTCAGGGTCAAAAGATAAAAGCAAACGAACGCCATAGGAGAGAGAACTAAACAATTTGCTAAAGTAAAAACAGTTTTAAGATGAGGTGTGGCGCAAAATTTAAACCTGCCTGAAGATTATACAATTTCAATAAGACGGTCATATACTGCTGATAGATTTTCTGTATCTCGTTGTAAATTTATGGCCGAATTGTGTTTCTTAATGAAAAACATTTCAGCGAAATCTCACGCTTTCTTGTATAGTTTTCTTTATGCAGAATTTCTGGATTCTTCCAATCGAATTTGTGGGTGTGAGACACACGATGACTGCTAACAACTGAGTGATTTGATGGGTGTTTTTTTATGTTATGGTAATGTTCCTTGATGCGAGTACCTAAATGTCGCTTAGTTTGACCGATATAGCAAGCATTGCAATTTGAACAATCTAATTTATAGACTAATTCAGTGTGTTTTGCAACATCTAGTGTGTCTTTTCCCTTTTTTATGAAAGAATTTAGCTTGTTGGAAACCGTAAATGCAACGCTCAAACCAGTGTTTTTTATCGAGTGTTCAATGTTCTCACTGAGTTTGTTAGTGTATGGGATAATGATACAGTTTTTTACGTCAAAGGTGTTGTGATTCTGAGAGTTGTTGATGGGTCGATGGCGTAATAAGTTTAATCGTCTTTTTATATATTTGTTAGTAATGTGTGTAGGGAAACAATTATTATGCAGGATTTTTTTGACTATGTCAATGTTATCATTATGAAATTGAGAGTCCGACAGTAGGATGGACCTATCAACCAAATTGATTATAGTGTTTTTCTTGTACTTAAAAGGATGATTAGAAAAATAATTAATATATCAGCCCGAAAAGGTAGGTTTGCGATGAGGAAGTTATTTTGACGAACAACCATAGTGTCTAAAAATGGGATGGAGAAATCTTTTTCGATCTCATAAGTGAATTTCAATCTCGGATGATAGTTATTGAACACTTCCAGGATTGTGTGAATTTTTGTTTTTGGAGCGACTAAGAATATGTCATCAACATATCTATAATATATGGGAATAGTAAAATCTAATCGGTTCAAACAATTAGTTTCAAGGTCTCACGAGATCTGCTAAGATAGGAGACAACGGAGAACCCATGGAGCTGCCAAAGACTTGTTCGTAATTAGATTCACCAAAACCAAAACTTGTGGACGTTAAAATAGAATCTATGGCAAATAAAAATTGTTGTATGTTGAGTTTAGTGACTTTCTCAATGTGTTGCCACCGTGATTTAATAGTCTTAAACACAAGCTCTTTAGAAATGTTATTGTACAGAGCTGTTGCATCAAGAGAAAGGAGAATGTCATCAGGATGAATTTGTGTATTTTTTATAATATTTGCGAAAGACCAACTATCTTTGATATGTGATCTTGATTTAGGTAGTGATTGCTCCAAAATTTCATGCAAAAATCTAGCGATATTGTATGACGGACTTCCCGATGCCGATACAATTGTAACGAAGCGTTCCAAATAACAAACGCGTACTGTCACCCCCGGCATAAACAATTATTTCCGCGCCGCACCAACCCGCTTATCACCGACCTGCGGGTATATATACCGCAGGATTTTCGGTGATAAGCATGTTCCTTCCGACCAGCGAGTTGAGCAGGTCTATCCACCGGGACTTAGTCACCGGATCCGATCCGCTTGTGTGTTGAACAGGCAATTCCTCCAAGACGCGCGTTGAGCGTCTCCAAGAATCGCGAGTTGAGCGACGACCTGCCTACCCGAATACGAAACCAGCTACGAGCTGAGTAGCTACGCCGAAGACCACGTGCTGAGTGGCACGCCGCGCGTTGAGCGGCAACCCCGCCTCGTAATGAGAGGCCTCCACCTCTCCGAAACATCCCCTTAATCCGCCGTACGAATTAATCCGCCGTGAGAAATAATCCGTAACCGGGCCGCCGAAATACCGCGAAGTCTGCCGAACCCGTCCGATCTCCGCAAGCAGGCCCGCGCCGCCGAAACACCGCGAAGTCCGCCGAACGCGCCCGATCTCCGCCGCGAGACCGAACTCCGAGAGCGCACCGACGATCTCCGGCGAACCGAGCCGAACACGTTAAGCGGCATTCACGCGCACCCGCGCCAATAGCGAAACATTAAGCCGGCAATACCGGACTTGTACATAGTAGAAATAAGTTAGCATGTAAGTTAGTGTATAAGCCGTAGTATTTTAATAAACATAGTTATACGATAATAACGCACGCCTACTTCACTCAGCCTTCGACTCCACCGCCCGAACTTTGGATAACCGCGGCTATCCGCAGCATAAGCAAATCCACTGTTACACAATAATGCGTAATGGGAAGCCACTTTTATGGATCTTTGGCAGCTCATAGCATCGTGGAAGGTTCCCGTTAGTACATCGTAAAGTTTTATAGGTTTGTTCGTCAATAATACGGTTGTTTTTCCAACAATCCAACAAGTTCTTCATTTTGGTTTCCAAAGATTTAATGGGTTCTTTTTTCCATTTTTTTATAGGTAGTTGTGTCATTTAATAAAATTTCCATCTGTGTATTGTACTCGCCGCGATCCATGACAGTTATCTGACCCTTGTCGGCTTTAGTTACTAATAAGTCAGGGTTGTGATGTAAGAATTCCTTAGATACATTCTGTCAAAAAAGTACCGGGAATTGGTCAATAAAACACAAAATATTTATTATTCATTCAAATTTATTGTATCGCCTTCAAAGTAGACCCTTCCGAAATAATACACTTATGCCAACGAATAATCCAATCATCAAAACATTTTTTAAACGCATTTTCCGGAATCGACTTCAGTTCTCGCCGCGAATTCTCTTTTATGTCTTCTATCGACTGAAAACGGGTGCCTCGAAGTGGTAATTTGAGTTTTGGAAAGAGAAAAAAGTCAGCCGGAGCCATATCAGGTGAATACGGTGGTTGTTCGATGATATTTGTTGAGTTTTTGGCGAGAAATTCGTTCACAATGATAGCCTTGTGAGATGGTGCGTTATCGTGGTGCAAAATCCATGAGTTTTCTTTCCACAAACCTGGCCTTTTTCGACGAATTTGCTCTCTCAAACGCCGCATAACGCCCAGATAATATTCTTTATTTACCGTCTGACCTTCTGACAAGAATTCCGAGTGCACAACACCGCGATAATCAAAGAAAACAGTCAAATCAACAGGCAAATCTTCCACTACATCTCGACCGCTTTTGAATGCACTGTACCACTCATATGCACGTGTTTTTGATAAAGTCGATTCACCGTAAGTCTTCTGTAACATTTTCAGCGATTCGGCACACGAAATTCCATTTGCAATACAAAATTTAAGACAAATTCTTTGTTCGATATTTTTATCCATTGTAAAAATTGCAAAACACACTTGAGATGAACTGACAAAATCAAGCACTGTAAACAAACTAAATGACAGATCGCGCTCAAACTTCACGTCAGGATAGAGGACAGTTGTGCCAACTTAGCAACAAAAAAAATTTTGACAATCCCTTTAAGCGGACTTTTTAAATGATCAATTCCCGGTTTTGACAGAATGTACATACGAGTTTCTGAGGATGGATCTATCTATTAAATTTACATGTCTGTCGGTACTTAAGAAATTTGTCAAACGGTTACAAATGGCATTGCGCGTAGCGTTCTCAACATTCTTATTTAATTTACTCGAGCAACTTTCGAAATTTTTGATAGTGTCCACTAGTCGTGTGCGGTTATTCTTGTCATTTTTATTAAAAGGAAGAGAAAAGTTGTTACCCAAGGAATTTCAATACTGAGTCTGGAACTCTTTTATTACTAATGTTTACAATCCATTTAGAGGTATCAATGTTTGAGAAAGAATAGTCGATGGTATTTTGTCGCTTTAAGATGTTATTGAATTTGTTTATAGACCTATGTTTACAAATATGTTTATGTCTGTCAATTTTATGTTTATTATCATCAAAAAAGGAATTTACTAAGTTTAAAAGAAGGTTGTTAAGAAGTTTTCTTCTATCTTAATGATTTTTGAATTTAAGTGATTAATATTCACATGAGCATCTTTGATTTCCAGATTCAATATTTTTCTCTGGGTGAGTTCTTTGAGTGCGCTAATTTTTTGTCTGGCTCTGTGGCCAATTAATGAGATGTTAAATCTTAAATAGAAAATGTGTGAAGGTAATACCTCATACTTTTTACAACGGATGAGGAATGTTAACTGTTGTTTTTGTGTGTGCATCTTCTTGTAAATATTTAGCCAAGATTTTAGAAGCCTTGTATTGTTCGATCCATATTGAACCATTATTGAGACATTTTTGTAGCATCTCACTTGTATTTTATTATATAATGTAATTTTTCAGTCATTATCTCAAAATGTAAGTAACAAATTCGACAACTTTTGTACATATATTGTAACTCATCTTATTGTATTGTTTCTGGTTTTATTATATTGACAGATACACTTGAAAAGGACCAAATCCTATGGTCGAAACGTTGTGATTTTTAATAAAGGTATTTTAATAAAGATATCAGTTGCCAGTTTACACGTCAATTATTGCTTCCTTTTTCCTGAGATTAATATTAAATCTGCACGTTGTTCGTTGTTTTTTTTTACATGATTCCAACAGACAGAAAAGGCAACTCAGTATTGGGGACAGTGCTAAAAAAGCGAAAGAAACTGAAAGATGAAAAAGAAGAATTTATTTTAGATACCGTTGAGGCTTTTATTGGTGCAAATTTTTGTATAAGCAAATTGGATGATAAGGTAAGATAGCTCTAATTTCTATAAATTTTATATAATTTTTAAAAATCCTTTTTCAGATCTTTTTAATAAATAAATAAAAATAAATTAAATATTTTTAGGGAATTCGAGTTTGGACAGAGAAATATATAAAAGAATCTGGAGATCTACTTGAAGTGAAAACTCTACGCAAAGTTTATATGCTAAAAGTTGCAGAAGTAAAGGTTGAAGCAATCAAGTTCAAGTGAAGGATAAAGACATCATTGTTTTTAGTGATGAATCAACAGATAAAAGAGGCAGATGTGTATACAACATTTTGTTTCAAACTCTGGAGGCAACTATAAAACAAGATGTATACCTTGCTTCCTCAACAATTCTAAATGTAGCAAACAGTCAAACATGCTCCCAAGCTGTTGTTGACACTCTAGCAAAATATGAGAAGACTTTGGAAGAAGTGAAAGCCTTCGTCACAGATTCTGCAAGATACATGACTAAATGCTATCATACCCTGCAAGGGCTGAATGAGAAGCTTATTTATATTCAGTGTTGGGTGCAAAAATTATGCATAAACATAATGCAGGAAAAACTTGGCAGACCGGTTTCCCTAAACTTAATACTGCAGTATCAAAGATAAAGAAATTATTTTTAAATACAAGAAAAAGAAAAAGCAATTATATAGTTGAAATCTGTTCATTATATAGATGAACATTTTTATAATATTTACGACTTTATGTGTGGAAATAAAGAAAATGAAAGTGATGATGAAACAGAAGTAGAAAAGTGGTTTAAAAAATTGACTAAAATTGAGAAAAAAAATCAAAATTTATGCAAATTATGTGTTCAAAAACTGTTCTTCTATAGAAGATCTAATTGTCAACCTGTAAACTAGAAATAAACCCCTTGCGCACACTTTGTGAAAAAGCTTGATAAAAAAGTGCAAAAAAGAATTACTAGTCATAATGAAGGGAAAGATATTGAGTTACTTTCACACTTTAATGAAAAAAAGAAGAGAGAATTCAAAGAAAAACTGAAAACAACAGTAGCTAGGTGTTTATTTAAACTCAAAAAATTTGAGACTAAGGATCCTGCAAAAGATTTATTTATTGGAGGCTCTGTCAGTCCAAGATATTTAGCCAGAATCCTAACTGAGTTCTGAAGATGTAATGTAGCTAGACACATGCAAAGGATCCCTTATATTAAGGACCTATCTATCACACATTTTTGGAAAGCGAAGTTGTTCTCATGGAAATGACTAGGGAAGAGATGGCCAAGTCAGTTTTAAATCTCTTGATGTCAGACTCCTATGTGCTCTGAAGGAGGACCACCAAGATTTTGTAAATGCCTGCCTGAGAACAAGTTGGTTATCTCCTAGTAATACTTGATAGTGAGAGATCTTTTTCAGCATACAATCTCATTGTTACTGACAAGAGGAAAAAGTTCCAAACCAAAAAATGCTGAGCGACTAACTATTGTTTATTTTAATACAACTAGTAATAATGATGAAAATAAATGGTAACAATTATTATCATGATCCAACCATATTCTATCTTTCATATTTCAGCCAAAACAAATCGTACAGTGGCAATCGAAAATAGATTTTAAAGTTAAAGACTAGTACTATACGATGCCGTTTTCCGAAATAAACAATAACAATTTATTCCTCCACAATAACGGCTTGAAATTGGCCAAAATGGCCATTTTTGCGCTATTTCAAATTACTCTAAAACCTGACATGCTAGAGAATTTCCGAGCCCAGATTCATTTTCAACGTCAAAAAAACTATAAGATCTACTTCCTCTCATTCCTATAACTGGGAAAACCTCAAATTTCGCAGGCCTGTGTTATCACAGACTTCATTATACGCTGTTAACTGCGTCCCTTTAACTATTGCAGATATTATATATGACATGCGCAGAATAAGCTACGAGCATGCGCAGTGAATATTATCTTATATACTTTTATATGTCTTGCGTTACACAAATAATACAAACCAAGAAAGTTTATGCTGTGTAAAACTGTAAAATAAATATAATCAAACAATAATATAATAAAAAATATTATAATAATGTGTTTTTAGTATTACTATAATATGTTATAATGTAATACGATCTAAATACAAACAATTTGGTAAAGAAAAATTATTTATTAGTTTTTTGCAAGCGTATCAGAAAATAATTAATAATATAATGTGACAAATATAATATAATATAGTGAAAATACTAATTAACCCTTTCGACAGGTTGAGTTCAAAAGGTTAGAATTGTGTAGCTTATTCTGCGCATCCACTCCGCGCATTATATGTACATTAAGGTGGTTCTTATCTTATACTACATCGAAAATTAAAAAAAATATATTTTTGTCTCACCCCTTAAAATGGTTCCATTTTATGAAAAAATAATTCCTATAAAAGTTTATTTCAATCGGATAACGGGAAAGAGTGCCGAAGAGCGTCTAAATGTCCTAAAATAAGAATTAAATCCTTATTTAATAAAATAAGAATTAAAATAAGAATTAAATCCTTATTTAATAAAATAAGAATTAAAATAAGAATTAAATCCTTATTTTAGGACATTTAGACGCTCTTCGGCACTCTTTCCCGTTATCCGATTGAAATAAACTTTTATAGGAATTATTTTTTCATAAAATGGAACCATTTTAAGGGGTGAGACAAAAAAAATTTTTTTTAAATTTTCGATGTAGTATAAAATAAGAACCACCCTAATGTACATAGACAACATTTGTACATAAGAACAATAGGATTAGCGGTCTAGCGTATAGTATAGAAGTCTGTGTGTGTTATCTACTTCTAGTCACATACTGTAAGTTTGTTTAATCAAATAAATATTATTGTTATTTTATCTTGTTACCTTGCGCGTTCTAAGACTCTAAATCTCTTAACGAATAATTCATAATCCTGACAAGCTAGTCGCGTAAAAAAAGCAGGTTATTTTACCGTAACGTAACAGAATACAACAAGTAATATAACATGTAATATAATATTCACATTAGTTGTATCATAATTTCTTACGCATTAAATATTTATATAGCACAAATATATCATGTAACTAAAATATTATGTAAAATATTATATAAGTGAGAGTCGGACCGCAAACAACAAACTAGAATATAATACGTCATATTAAGTCCGTGTTAGGATCTTGGTAGTTTATTAATATTATTTATGTGAATGTTATATACTTTCTCTTTTTACTTGACTGCGCGCCAACTTGGTTTGTCGGTTTTAAACAGCTCTCTTGTTTGAGAAGTGAAATCTACATGTTTTTAATCGATTAATCGATTTATTATAATTTTCAATGTTAATTGTTATCCACACGCCCTTCTAGCGGAGATGTTTCGAATTACTCGACAGGCTCTAACAATACAGTTGTGTACAATAATCTCACTGACACAGTAATTTTTTATATCAATTTTATTACACAAATTAGAAACATTATATATATTTATTAAATATTTGTAGGAATTTATTGTTTTTAAAATAAATTAGGATGTTAAATAGTTAACTGTTTTTTAAAATAAATTCTTTAATATAGTTACAAAAACTGAGAGATTCGGAATGACGAGATTCGTACCGCTCTCGATGATCTCATCCGTCTTGTCTCGCGGCACTAGAACGAGTGAGTCTCGAATTCGTCAGCGCTCTCTTCTCATAGTCGAGATTATTCGCAACCGTTTTACCCTCTAGATCATTTTCTCGTCGGAAAACAATATCCTCGTCGCAAAAACAATATTCGCAATGTCGCACGTCTAAATAATATATACTTTCTCTTTTAACCTAGAGCGCTCCTAAATAACAAACAACAATCCGCTCGTGATCTGAACGTCGTTTTCCGTTTCGCTTGGAACGTTCCCGAGCAGCTGAATATTAACGTTAAATATATCCTACACTCGGCCGTCCTGACCGAGTGGTCGTCCCGACCGCTCGTTTTCCTCCTTTTCATCTTCCGAGGCGTCCTCGACGTCCTCATCGTCATCGACCCATGGTTTTATATGATCGGCCGCCGTGGATGTCTCCAGTGGTCCCTCATGGTCACCTACTTTTTTCACTAAGTATCGATGGTTGCGCAGCGCTTTAACAACTTTATACGGACCCAGATATTTACTCGCCAGTTTTAATCCCGGACCTCGTTGCGTACGCCGTATCGCTACGATGTCGTTCTCGCGATAATTCGTCGGTTCTTTTCGCTTTCTATTGAATCCGCGCCTATTCTCTTTTTGGATTTTCGCAATGTTCTGTCTCGCACAATCTCTGATTTCATCGCGGTTTTCTTGGAATTCGGAAATCCATTCTTTCTCTAACAATTCGCGAACCTCATGGTTGTTTCGCAGGCGCGCGTGGGTCCCAAATATTACATTAAACGGGGACGTACCTAAACTTCTATGTAACGTCGTGTTGAGATATTGTTGTGCTAATCCTAAATATCTATACCATTCCTCTCGTTTCGGATTCGAAAGCTTGGTTAGCAGAGGAATCAACGTACGGTTTACACGCTCGGCTTGACCGTTCGCTCTTGGTATCCCGGCCGTGATGAGCACATGCTCAATACCTTCCTCCTTACAATAACTCTGAAAGTCGTTTGAAGTAAAGGCGGTGCCTCGATCCGAAATTATTCGACGCGGATTTCCGAAGATAATCGATTGTTTTCTCAAAATGTTTAACACCTCAGCGGTACTGGTACTCTTAGTCACATATAGCCACACGAATTTAGAAAACGCATCAATAATAAGAAATATATGATTGTAACTTTTTTTGGTAGAGGGAAGCGGCCCCAAATGATCGATATGATAAGTATCCAGTGGCGCTTCTCCTTTCGCGATCGGATTCAAAAATCCCTCCTGCTTACCCTGTTTCCTTTCAGCCAAAATACAAGGAACGCAGTTCTTAATGATTTTCTCGATTTTAGTTTTAGCGTCAGGAATCCAATAATCTCTTTTTAATGCCGCTTCCGTCTTCGCAACTGAAAAATGTCCTCTCTCGTGGGCCTGTCGAATAATTTGGGATCTCATCGAAGTGGGCACAACAATTCGCAAGTCACCGTCTATTTCTTTAAAAAGTATACCGCCTCTTACAGTGTATTCGCTAATCTTTCGCATTTTGGCGAGATCGCTGATTCTTCTAACGTCGCCATCGTCCTGTTGGGCTTTCTCTAATCGCGCTAACAAACCATCCCCAGAGGCTTCGACTAACAGGCATCGCACCTGCGGATTACGACTTAAAGCGTCGACGTGCGCCATGTTCTTGCCCGGTCGATGTTCTATCGTATAGTCGAATTCTTCTAAAAGTAAGGCCCATCGAGCCACGCGTACGCATAAATCTCTTTTATTCATAGTGGCCGTAAACGCGCGACAATCGGTAACGATCTTGAACGGCGTCCCTAGCAGATAAACTCGGAATTTCTTGAGCGCTTTAACAATTGCTAACACCTCCAGCTCATAACTCGTGTATTTTGCTTCTGCTGGCGTAGTCTTGCCGCTGCAGTAGTAGACGGGATGCATCATGTTATCGTCTTTACCTTTCTGTAAAAGTATCGCGCCGTATCCGTGCATGGATGCGTCAGTATGCAACTCGGTCTCCGCGCCTATTGTATACAAATTCAAGATCGGACCATTGCAGAGAGCCTCTTTTAGGCGCATATAGGATTCTCTCTCTCTCTCGCCAAACTCGAATTTCGAACCAGTTTTCAACAGATTAGTTAGCGGGCGCGCGATAATTGAGTACCGGGGGACAAATTTTCTAAAGTACCCGCTCAGCCCCAGAAAGCTTTGCACTTGTTTCACGGAGCCAGGCTCGGGAAATTTTCTAACTGCCTCGGTTTTACGCTCGGACGGGCTCACCTGGCCGTTCTCTATTACATGACCGAGGAATTCCACACGCTCTTGCAAAAATTGACACTTACGCCAATTGATTACCAATCCGGCTTTACTCGCGACTTCTAACACTGCTCGAAGGTTCTCTATCCCTGCTTCATAATCGATAGAGGGTATAATCAGATCGTCCATATATGTTAATACTATTTTGTCTCGTAATAAGTTTCTGAAGACTATATTGATAAATCTCTGAAAGATAGCCGGTGAATTACACAGACCGAAAGGAACGCGCAAGAACTCATAATGCCCGTCGGGTACGATAAAAGCGGTAAATTTTCGGCTCTGTTCGTCCACCGGAACGTGGAAAAATCCGTTCTTCAAATCGAGCGTAGTGAAACATTTCGCGCCTTGCAACAAGTCAAGCTGATCCTCTATGAGTGGCAACGGGTATCGATCTTTAATTATTTTCTGATTCAACTTGCGATAGTCTACGCACAGTCTGACCGAACCGTCCCTCTTTTTCGTTAATACTATGGGACTCGCATATTCCGATAACGATGGTTGCGCAATGCCATCGCGCAGCCACTCGTTCACCTGGGCATTTACCTGCTCTCTCTCTAACGGCGATAACCGCCTCGCTCTCTGATACACCGGCTCATCGTCTTTTAGTAATATTGTCATTCTTAATTCGACCTCTTGCGTTGGCTCAGGTTTATAATCATTAATTAAGTTCTCAATCGTCTCTCTCTGCTTCGCGTCTTTTATATGCGTTACGTCTACGTTATTTACCTCGTTAAAATCTACATTTATCCGGCCTATCTCATTAAACTCTACGTTGTCTGATTGTGGGACGGACTTCCGCGCGCTGACGACAATGTTACCGGCATCTATCGTAAGTTTAACGGTTTCCAGAAAATCTGCGCCGATGAGCAGGCCGTGTCTCATAATGACGTCCGAAACGACGCGAACAAGAATCGGGTAGTCGCTACCGTCGATGGTTACAATCGCATTAAACTCGCCTAGAGTCACGTTATCATCGGAACCTATGCCGCGAAATCTGATTTTACTAGAATGT
Organism: Crematogaster levior; assembly: GCA_901521435.1. Taxonomy (NCBI): domain Eukaryota; kingdom Metazoa; phylum Arthropoda; class Insecta; order Hymenoptera; family Formicidae; genus Crematogaster; species Crematogaster levior. The sequence goes on along the minus strand of CABEGB010000927.1, from coordinate 378,157 downwards.
AGTTTCGGCGCATCTATCTTGACGTATTGGTCGGCGCGCATCAAACAAATATCGCTCCCGGTATCGATAAGCGCTTCTATCTTCCGACCGTTAATCGCTACTTCCTTTACGTACTTTTTCTGACCGCTTTGTGTAATGATATTGGTATCTTTTACCATCGTTTGTCTCTTGGTGCACGCAGCTGCCAGATGTCCGCGCTCACCACAGCCGAAACACTTTGGCCCTTCTGCTTTTGTTGGACAGTCCGCACCCACGTGGTTTCGCTGTCCACAATTGAAGCACCGCTTCTCGTTCCGTGGCGTCTCCCTCCTGTCCGTCCTCTCGATTCCCCGACTGCGAGTTCCACCGTGCGCCTCCGCCTTCCTCGCAGCGTTAGCAGGAAGTTTCTCCTTGAGGTTCACTTTCTCGAAGGCCTTGAGCAACGCGGCCCTCGTCGTGAATCCACTAATGCGTGCTTGATCTCTCAAGCTCGTGATCGGTATGCCATCGATAATATACTCGAGCGCTTCATCCTTGTCGATCGGCACTCGATTCGCGAGAATTGTCTTCGCGTGGACGTATTCATGGAAAGTTTCATTCCTCTGCCAAGTGCGTTGCTCGAACGACCTCCTCAATTCTATTCTGCTCGGGCGATGATCGAACATTTCGCGCAACCCGCACAGCAGGTTGTCGATGGGAGACTCTATGTGAGTGGGATCGGAGTGCAACCACTCCAACGCTCGTCCCTTCAGCCTCATGCCGATCAAAATTCTGGCATGGCTCTCCGTCAACTCATACGTTTTCCTCAGCAGCGTCACTTGCCGCTCCCAGTTCTCGTAGTCCCCGGCGTCTCCGTCGAAGTAACCCAGCAGATCCGCCACTGCCGCTACGCTTAACTTGGACGACACCGTCATCGGCCCTTGCTCCGCTCGCTGCTCTCGATCGGACACGCGCATTCCCTGCATCTCTCGCAGCAATTGTATTTCCGTCCGCACGAGCGCCAGCTCACGCTCCGCAAGCTCCTTCTCTCGGCGATACATCTCAATCTCTCGCCGTCTCCACGCGTCCTCTCGCATCTCATCGGCACCAGCACCATCGTCTCCACCACGCCCGTCCTCCTCCGTCATCCACGAGCCCGCAGGCTCGGCCTCCATTAGACGTGCAATTAGCTCTGTCTTCGCTCCGGTCGTCGACAAGCCGCGCGTCTTCAGCTTCTCCTTCAATTCTAGCACCGTAAATGTATTGGGGTCTGACATGCTATCGGGAGTCTCGATTCTCGCTGTTCTCGCTGTCAGCCGCTAGTCGTTGCAGCACCGCTCAATCCCGAAAACTTGGAATCCTCCCGAATATTTGACGACGCGTTCGAATCCGTCTTTTCCGATCCCGGACGAGCCCCCAAGATTGTAGGAATTTATTGTTTTTAAAATAAATTAGGATGTTAAATAGTTAACTGTTTTTTAAAATAAATTCTTTAATATAGTTACAAAAACTGAGAGATTCGGAATGACGAGATTCGTACCGCTCTCGATGATCTCATCCGTCTTGTCTCGCGGCACTAGAACGAGTGAGTCTCGAATTCGTCAGCGCTCTCTTCTCATAGTCGAGATTATTCGCAACCGTTTTACCCTCTAGATCATTTTCTCGTCGGAAAACAATATCCTCGTCGCAAAAACAATATTCGCAATGTCGCACGTCTAAATAATATATACTTTCTCTTTTAACCTAGAGCGCTCCTAAATAACAAACAACAATCCGCTCGTGATCTGAACGTCGTTTTCCGTTTCGCTTGGAACGTTCCCGAGCAGCTGAATATTAACGTTAAATATATCCTACATATTTATTAAAAATTTAACAATAAGACGAGAAAAATATTTATTTGTAACAATAAAAAAATTATGCACAATTATTTCTGACAGTTTAGAAAGAAATTTGTTCATAAATTGTTAGATACATTTTATTTGCTCTTATTCATGTGTAAAATAGAAGACATATATTTTTTAAAATATATATTTAAAGATTTTTTAAAGAGATATATTTTAGAATGCACACTGCTTTTACCGCTAAGTATTATCGTACAGTCAATTATTCGTTCGTGTGATCTACATTTTTTACATTTAATTTCGTCGCTCTTGCTTCTTACAATGTTCAAATATCTTTTTCAAAATAAAATCTTGTTAGCATGGAAAAATTCTAGTGCTTATCGCAAAATGATGTGAAAATAATAGAACCACAATTTTTCACGAGATTTTCACTTTATATTATATTTGATAGAAAAAGACATGAAACAACTATAGTTCGTAAGCATGTGCAACTTGTGTATAATTGTTTATAGAGCACAGTAAGATTTTAGAAAGATACCCGATTTTGATAAAATTTTACAGATATATAACATTAATTAAATGTAGTCGAAGCTACAAATGCAGGATTGTGGAAATACATAGTTACCGAAAAATTTGAATTTGAAGTTTTCGGCTTAATTAAAATTTTTCAAGATTTTGAGTAAAGTGAAAATATTTATACTTTAAAATTTGAACAAATTAAGGATTTAAAAAGTTTTAGAGAGTGAAATTTATATTATTCACAGTAGTTGAATAAAAACATTGAATTTTAATTGATTCAAACATTGAATTTGATTTCGATTTATTTAGTTTTTTCAGCAACAATAATTTAGTTACAATGGGGAGATAAGATAATAGAATAAATATTAATTAATTAAGGATAAGGAAGACTAAGCTGAAATTACATGTAACTTCAACTACATTTAGTTAGGTATCAGGTATCTATCAAATTGAATTAAAATTGGAAGGAGTAGTCTTTCAAAGTTAAGTACTAGGATTTTGAAACTTGCTATTGAAGGTTTATTAAACTTATTTTGCAATAACTTTTTAATAAACAAGCGACGACTAAAACTTGTTGCAAGTTAGTCAGAGCGTCCTGTTATGCATAATTACCGAAGATAAGTAATAGTAGTATCGGTAGTATATAGAGGTAGTAGCGGTAGTAGTAATATGTATAAAGGTAGGTCTAACCCAAGTGGTACCAGAACTTTCTCTGTACCTCTCGCCTTTTGAGACTGCCTACTCTCTCTCTCTACTCCCAAAACAACAAAATAGCGAGATTATTGCTATTGAAGGTTTTCGATATTGTTAACTAGCGACAGCCAATGGCAAGGATAATCCTGGAAAAAAGCACGAATTTCGAGGCTGTTACTAATTAACGATAACGAAAACCATCCATAACAAGTTACAGAGTCCCAGTACCATATTCCGTAACTATTTATCAATAACACAGGTCTGCAAAAAAAATTTTTTTAAGAGCTGTTTTGGTTATTCAACCTAATCTTTATGTTTTCTGGGTGAGCTGAATCCGAAAATGACCTCCGTTTTGTTATAGGACATCAGGTTTTCCGACAATTCAGGTAACGATGTTGAATAAGGCAATACCTCAAAATTAATGAAAATAGACTTATAAAATTTATTTTTTTATTACAAATTTTTCATAAAAACCATTTTTTAACTGAAATGAGCTCACTAACACACTAAAATCGCTTCTTCTTCCCTGTGAGGCTCCTCTTGGTACATTTGCGCTTGTGAGTAGCATCTGGAATGTCAGCGCACGCGTTCAAGTTAGAACATGTTTATGCTGGTTTCATTTGTTCACTTTGGAAGATCTTTTCTTTGAAAGTTATATTTTTTAAGTATTGCATATCTTGAATGCACTGATGCGAATTAATTTATAATAACTTTAACTTTAATTTGATTAAAAACCCTAAGATCAAGAAAAATATCAAAAATTAAGAATTTTCCATTTTGTGGTTGATCTTGACGTCCGGGAGTTTTTTCAATATTTTTTTCGTGTCCAGCACATCAAAATACATGGAAATTAGATGAAAATAATCAAACAGCTTTTTGGTCGCAGACCTGTGTAATTGTTGGTAGATGGTTATGGCCTCACAGCGTCCATCTCAATGAATAGCCGTTCGCTCAGTAATCACAAATGTTGAATTGTCTTTTCTTGCCAAATTGTGCGGACGCACGTTGATTTAATAGAAAATGAAGTAATTATGCATAATAAATTTACCGATTTTAATGATGATATACGAGTATATTGTCAAGGGCTCTGATTAACTCGCAAAAAGTTTTAACTGTCGCTTACTATTTATTAAAAAAATAAATTATTAACAAAATAAGTTTAATAGTTCTGTATGGGGTTTCAACTTTTTGTGCGAAGGGAGCTCCACTTCATCGTTCGGTGCTTTTAGTACGAAGCCTCTAACTATATTTATATTCTATGCTATTCGGTCTATTGATTTCCACTTCACACCGTTCGGTGCTTTCAGCGCAATGCTTCTGACCTTCTTTGTTTACATTCTACAATATTCGGTCTATCCTATAACTCGCTATCATTTTCCTTTTTATTTTTGGTGGAAAGTTAGAAATCTACATGGAATTGTGAATAATGATTCCACAGAAGACGCTTCACCCCTTTCCCCGTTGTCACATTTTTTTGTGGAATCATACAATTTTACATGGGTTTCCAGCACTAAACGGTGTGAAATGGATTTCGCTTTATGCACGTGAATTGAAAATCCATTGCAGAAACCATTAAACTTATTTTGCAATAACTTTTTAATAAACAAGCGACGACTAAAACTTGTTGCAAGTTAGTCAGAGCGTCTTATTATGCATAATTACCGAAGATAATAAGTAATAGTAGTATCGGTAGTATATAGAGAGAGGTAGTAGCGGTAGTAGTAATATGTATAAAGGTAGGTCTAACCCAAGTGGTACCAGAACTTATTTATGTTCCTCTGTACCTCTCGCCTTTAGGGCTGCCTCTCTCTCTCTCTCTCTACTCCCAAAACAACGAAATAGCGAAATTATAGAAGAGATTGTGAAGACACTGCTTTCGGGGGATTTATCCTTTTCCCACCAAAAGAGTGGCGATCGAGAAGGAAGCATAAAAACGATTTTTTGGTTGGATTTAAACCTGGATCTTGAGATTGAAATAGTATATTTTATTGTCACGGTAACCACCTTCGCGGAAGATATAATCAATTAATTTTTTATTAATTGCAAAAATTGGTAAAAGATCCAATAGGTGTATTCTGTAACTCTTAACGACAGTGTCGTTATCGTTATATTGTCGTTACGCAACCATATATTATACTTGCACAACGATAACAAGACTGAGAGTTACAAGATAGGCTTACAGATAGTCAAGCCTGTCGAAAACAGATTTTAAAATGTCTGCTACATACTATGTCAATAAGATGGAAACAGAATTGATACAGAACTATGACATAACGATACAGAACTAAGACATAAACTATGCTGCTGATAAATAAAAACTGCTAAAAGAAAAGTAACAAAATCTACAAACAGAACAAAATGATAGACTGGTGGAAGAAGCAGGGCAGATCTATAATACATTTTGATAACAGAATGTCGGCGGAAACCGAGCAGATTCTTTCAAATATAATATTTACTAAATATTATATTTAATAAATATAATATTATCTAAATATTACATAGTTAATATATAGTATATAGTAAACATATACTGCTACAACGAAATAAATATTATATTTTTTATATCTACAATAAAAATATAATCATTATTTAGTAAAAAATGTGTTTGAACATACTTATATACTGCGCATACTACATCTAAGTATACTTATTTAATGTACTAACCGGTATTATGACAAGCAGCGGAATGTAGAAGCTTCCTACAATTGCATAAATTTGGTAGATAAAATGCTGATAAAGCGCACAGAGCGTGGGCCCGTTTTGTACTTCTTCATATTCATTTCCCATCGTTAAAAGGGGTGGTAGACTAATGCACATGGCTAGAGACCAAATGATGATGATATACAGTGACATCCGTAGCTTCGTCCTCTTCGTTTCATATTTTAGTGGTTTCATGATCAGCCAGAATCTTTAACACAGAAAAAAACATGAGAATGTTGAAAATTTCTATATCTTCATATACCAGCTAATTTACATTGTACATAAAATTAAGAAGAAAATTTCAACGTCTATAACGGTCAGGCCTGGAACTTTGATGGCCAATCAATACTCTACGCAAAGACAGTACATAATTAATACATAGTACATAAATTAAATACTTATTTAATGTACTAACCGGTATTATGACAAGCAGCGGAATGTAGAAACTTCCTACAATTGCATAAATTTGGTAGATAAAATGCTGATAAAGCGCACAGAGCGTGGGCCCGTTTTATACTTTGTATCAATTCAACTACCGAGGTATGAGACCCGCACGGAATGAGGGAGTTCCACGTTCGAATCTTAGCTGAGATAATATTTTTCGCAATAAATTATTTATCTGAAAGAATGGGGGGGGGGGTCTTATTAATACCAACATATGAAATCATATTGATTCTATGTTGGTTGATTGTGTTGCGTTTTAAAGTTTAACTGTGTCGGCGCGCAACGTATTTAATTTGTACTATGTATTACTCGTAATTATGTACTGCCTTTGCGCAGATTATTGATTGGCCATCAAAGATCCAGGCCTGACCGTTATAGGCGTTGAAATTTTCTTCTTAATATTGTGTATTTCACGGTTAAGAGAATTTAACATTTGATTGTACATAAAGATTGTACATAAAGTTGATCGAATTTGTATATTCTATTATTATTGATGGACGATAGAAAGATACACGAATATATCAGAATTTTTTGTCTCGTGTTTCTTAATATTTATCAACAATTTTTTCGAGACATGAAGTTTGTTAAAGTTTCACAAAGAGTTGGGGTTTCTGAATTCACACAATTAATGAAACAAACATGTTTAGGTAGCAAGAACAAAATTGCGACATTATTCGCAGCAACAATGGCGTATCTGGATTTGACAAACGAGGAAATCGTAACGTGGAAGTCATCATTCTGCTCTCTAACTCTGCAACTATTTGCACAATCGCACGTCTAATTATAAGATAAAATACATTTGAAAGTAATGCAAGAAGAACTATGTGAGAAGATCAACGGCCAAAATATACTATAGATTCAGTTTAAAGTGAAATTTATTCTCTAATGTATTCTCTAGTTAAAATGTTAGATTTATGTTTCATATTTCATTTGTTATTGTTTATTCTTAATAGTTGAGAAACAGTTGAATGTTTTGATTTGCTTGGTCTTCTTCAACAACAATAATTTAGTTACAAAAATAGATAAAACAATCAAGAATAAAAGATAAAGAGAACATATACTGAAATTATATGGCATAACAATGATTAAAAGTAAAAAACAGAATAGAAAAAACTCAATAGTAACAAGTTCGATAAAAAAACTACAAAGAACCATTTAGGTATTCCCAAAATAGAAATATTGAAAATATTAATATAAATAAAGCTCGCATAAATGGATTAAATTATAATAATTGCATCATTGTATAGAGATACGCTAATATGTTAATCTTATAAGTCTGGAGTTGTCCAAAAAGGTTAAAAAATTATATAAACCAGTGTAAACGTTTCAAATGCTAATAGTGCTGTGATACAACAGGAAAAAAACATATCAAAACTAATTCCGAATATTAAAAAATTACAAAATAATCACATAAGATTCTATCACAAGAAAAACTTACAGAAAATAGTCACAAATAACAACGATAAAAAATAGGTGTCTAATCAGTTTACCGATAACCTCCTATTCTTGTAAAAATCTTCTGATTAACTGAAATTGTATAAAAAAGTTAATAAGTAAAGTAAATAAAGTTTGTGTATAATAAACATACATATTACAAATGTTTCTTATTGAAATATATTGAAAATGTATTAACAAGATCATCAAATATAAATCAAAATAGGCATCCAACAATTCGGTCTTTATTGGAATTTATACCATTATTTTATTCTTTGTTATAAATCATTTAAGAGTCTTTTATGGAAATTATGCTCAATATCAAGGATTCTAGTATTATTCCAATGAAACATATAATTATCCTAATTAAAGCATATAATTATGTTGTAAGATATGTTCAGTGATAACCGAATCTCTAGATAAATCCATTTTTATATTATTCTTGTGTTCTTTAAGTTTAACTATCTTTTGGTTTAACCTACATATGAGGTATTGTTACAATATATTTTGTATATAATGTTTTGTTGGATAAATGATTATTTTTATCTTTAATAAATCTATTCAATTTTTTGAATAAGCACCAGTGTTCTACGATAAATTTAGATTTTTACTAATCACTGACGTAAATATTTTAGTTTTTTTGCGTGTAAGAAACTATAAAATTTCATGGATCATTAACTAACTGTGGATCATTATTGGTTATAATAATAAATCTATTTCACTTATAAATTTCAAATAGACTTTTATATTAAAAATAATACATAAAAATCAAAGCTTTTAAAGCCTAAGCTGGGTCGTTTGCTACATTTATTGATTGACTAAAACAATGTACACACATTTCGACACATATTATTTGACCATATTCAATGAACAAAAACATAATGTTAAGTCCGTTAGGATACACAATCAAAAATCTCGTAGTCGATATTCGCAATCCAACTCTGATGACATTTGAGTAAAAAAAAAAATATTTTTTACACAGGCACTGAGAAATTGAAATCAAGATACAGACATAATTTAATAGTCAAAATGGAAAAATATATTAAATTACATACAAAGTAAGAAAACATACCTCAGAAAATATATACAATACTATAAGAAAGTCAAGGAAATGGTATCAATATATAACAAAAGTGTCATCAAATCTGTCATTACAATAATAATAGTCATTATAAAAACTGTGGAACTGATTAAATAAAAATGAACTACTATTTAAGTCAAAGTAAATAAAAAAGTGGACTATACCGGAATCAAGGAATTTTTTTCAGAAAGAATCTTATATAGGTAAATATGTTAGATAACGAAATATAATAATTCTCACAAGACTTCTAATAGAATGCATATAAACGGACCTTGTTAATATTATGAGTTTCTGTATACTGAAGATGGCCAAATCCCATGTGCCGAAACGTATAAACTTTTTTTATAATAGTTAATTAATAAGTATATAGTAAATAAACAACTCTAAAAGCTTAGCTCTAAAAGCTTTGATATTTATGTATTATAAATTTGACTTATAAATTTCGCTTATAAATTTTACTTATAAAGTTCATTTATAAATCTGTTGTTAAACAAATCCTTTAACTTGTAGTTGATTTGTGTAAAAATTAATTCCGAATAATCATTGCCCAGCAATAAGCTAATATACAGTTTAACATTTTTATTATGGAACCAAGAATGGGATAACAAAATCGCTATCTATTTTTATCTATCAAGTAACTGAAGATCAAGACATTCCAAACACTGCTGATCTAAAGATCCCCAAGTTCTAATGTAGTTCAAATTCAGGGGCATTAAATTTGTCTTTTTGTCTTTTCTGGAAGAGAATCTGGTTAAATTATCTGTTTTAAATTTTGTAGACAACATTATTATTAGTAACATTTTGACATTGAATAAATTTAATAAAAACTTTTTCTTCTAAATTCTACATTATATAATATTCACGGCAGAGCAATAGAGAGCCAAATATATAGCGGTTCCAAAAGTTTGTTTATATACTATATAAATAACTATAAAGAAAATAGACGATAGAACGAATTTAACTGCAGAAATAAAATCTATTTAGATATTTTCGGTTATATAAAAGATATATAATCTATAAAGGTATATAAAAGATATATAATCTTTTAAGTAGTTCTTAGTGAGATCAATAGTGAGATAAAAGTCTTACAATTAGTGTGAATAATGATGTTATTTCTAAGAAAAATAATATTTCTAAGCTGGCTAATATTTTATCAGAAAGTTCAGTGCACAAATCGAAGCTATTGTTAACGTAGCTTACAGACTGTAGAATAGTGATCGTAAGAATTTTTTGTAAATAAACGGCAAAGAAATAGAGAGTCGTGTTAACTATAATAAATTTCGTTGGAAGACACTAGTATGCTTAGTTCTCGCGACAACGCAGAAGGAGGGCGACCGCAGGGGTTTTAGCCGGTAAAAGTCCGGCATAACCCCCCCCTCTCCATCCCCGGAGGGGGTATCCATGAGGATTTTCTCCGCGTCATAAAAAAAAGACACTAATTCTAAACGGCACATTTTCTTTTGAAATTTTGATCATATGCTTTAGGAAGAATAGAATATCTAGATCGTAGTGCGAAACATTTTTCTGTATATACCCAGCGAGAAATGACCTATTGAATTGATATCGAATCGACATCGAAAACATACATCGAAAACTGATTGAAATACTCATCGATTTCGATTGATTTATGTCACAGTTTTCGATGAATTTTCGACACTCAGAACAATTTCGATTCAATATCGATTCAATTTCGATTCAATTTCGATTCAATATCGATTATTTGACATTTTGTTTAAATATTTTTGTATTTATAAAGTTGCTTTTAAAAGCTGTTTCTTCACTATGTATCTTCAACTCCCAGATAGCACAGGATGTCCTATGGATGTCCATTTTAAGTCTACACGTCCATGTACATGAAATGGATGTCCATTATGTATCCGATTTTGGACATCCTTTAGTCTCCATATTTGGATGTCCATAGGATGTCCAATTTTGGACGTCAATAGTTGTTTTTCAACAAGAAACTGTATTACATATAAAGCTATTTTATTACCTACAGATTATTTTAGAAGATAACTTATTGTTAGATATTATAGAAAAACAAGCAATATTTCTTATTTCTCACTTTCTTGTCTTTTGTTTCTTAACTCTCATTTGATCTTTTTTGTAGTTACATTACTAAATTGGTGCAATAAATTAAAATGAGACAAATATATTAGTCTCACTCTAACTTATTGCACTAGATATGCATAAGTTTCGCTCACGCCACTAGGCGTCGCAAGAACCATAGCCAAGCTTTCTCGCAAGTAAAAACCTACTTGGAAATATATATAAGTATAATTATTCATCATGTGAATTACAATTTTGGAATTTGGAATTTTTGAGGATGTAGCTGTTTTAAATACGACAATGAAGTTAGAACTTGAAAATGAGATATACAAAAATATCTTATTTTAAAATATATTTACAGAAAAACTGTAATTTAAAGTATTCTTTTATCATATGAAATATATAAATTAATTTTGTGCTTCAGATTTATTATTATTAATAAACCTATTCTTTATATACTTTGGAATGTTTATTTCGTATTTGTAATTAATAATTACAAATACTAGAGTACTGGAAATGATGTCCATTTTAGTTCCTTCTTTGGATATTCTATGGACGTACGGAGTAGTGAAAAACGGATGTCCTATGGACATCTTATGAACGTCCGCCGGATTTTATTCGGATATCTTATGAATGTTCGATGTCCAAACTCGAATGTCCGATGAACGTCCATAGGACGTTCATGTGCTATCTGGGCTGGGATATCAGAAATGAGAAAATATATAATAATTTTTGGAAAATACGTTGAACTACATTAATATTTTACAAATTTTATTTTACAATAAAAAATAAAAATATTTGCAACGTACATTTATATAAAAATTATTTTCAAGTAAATAGTTGTCAGTACAAAAAATAGACTTATAGGAAATATATCAAAAACTCCTTATTTAACAAGTTTCCAATATATTTTTAACAAAATAATTATTTTATTGGGTTGATGCATAATTATCCGCCGTTTTTTAAACAATATTTATTATGAAAAAAGACACATAAAAATTTAACAGAAACATGTTTAAATGATTATTCTGGAGCATATCACCTAAACATAGAAGAATATTTTTATAAAACAAAAGTAAAAAAAATGCCAATTTTCACTAAAAAAAAACGCGCCTACATGAACGGCGGATAATTATGATCGAATCTGTTTTGTATATTGATAAATGTTAATACTACTACTATTATACTGTTTAAATATTTAGTTACTTACTTATTTTAACTTGTTTATTAGATATATAAATATAATATTTTATTTTAATTTTCGACAAAATTGACAAATTATAAACAAGAACTTTGCTGTTGAAATTTTTTTCAATTAAAGCTGCGTTCCGAAATTCACTGCCAGTATTGAAAATCTATAGTTCATGTTACGTATACTATAGAATTCCAGTACTGGCAATGCATTTCGGAATACAGCCTAAGTATAAAATTCATGTAAGAAGCGAATCAAAATAGTATCGAATTGATATCGAAATGATGAAATATCGACATTTTACTAAAAAACATAAAATTTGCTTTTTTAAGATCTTGATGATGAATATGTATCACAAATAATATTTATCTAAAAAATGTCATAAAACATACACTTCGAAATGAACTTTAAATTTTGATCATTATTTCGATTCGATGAAATATCGATGATTTCGACGTCGATTTGATGTCGATTCGATGGATCATTTCTCGCTGGGTATGTTCTATTTGTAACCATTTTTTTAAGGTTATTTCTTATCTAATTAATGTTTCTGATATGTATATGTTTTTAATCATATATATATGTAAATACACAATATAATTCCAGCCTACATGTCTCCTTTTTATTTTTATTCTTGACTTTCTCATCTGTCAACTAAATTGTTATTGTTAAAGCCAAAATGTTCAATGGTTTTTAATTATTGAGAATAAATTACATTTCATTTTCAGTTAACATTCTTAGTTTGTTCGTATTTTAATCTTCTCACATAGTTTTGTTCAAAAATAGAGAAATCACGAGTGAGATTTCTTTGTTAAAGCGAGAAAAAATTTATGATAAACTATACCAGTAGGGAAATATAATGGGATATATACAGAATGTCAACTGCGTATATATTTATGTAAGTAGAAAAACGTACAATATGTCCAATTCATACCCAAGATTCATATCCAAATGATGTTATAGGAGCGAAAATAGGATCAGAATATAATTAGAATGAAATTGAATACAGAGTTGAACATTTTACTAGATTAATTGCATGTGTCCAGAAGAATTCACTATATATTTAATCTTTCTATTAATAATTATATTAACTTTCTATTAATAATTTCCAAAAATTTAATCCCGTTTAAATATTTTGTCTTGTACCATAAACATGATCACCAACATGAAAATGGCTATCATCGGTAATGATTAACATTATATTTCCCAATATTGAAGTGTGTGTACATCTGAATAGAAAATTAATCAATCAACTACCTTTGGTGCGATTTCAATTTTCATAAAACTCCAACTGCAAATTGTGACTTTTCTAATCTTTCTAGATGGATTGTTGGTGATTGACTCACCGGTCTATGGAAACCATGCAGAGATTGAAAATGCTGGCGGTGCAGTTAAGCACATCGGCGCTGAGCCAAATGTGACATGAGGTAGAGCCGAAATACCAGTCGCCCGACACTTGGTAGATTATTGCCGGTGGCATTACTATTAAGCCGACCAGCAAGTCGCTCACCGCCAAGCTAATCACTAAGTAGTTGGAGCGCCGAAATCTTTTGAAGTATATAATGATGAAAAAGATAGTAGCGTTACCCGCTATCGTCAGGAACGTGATGAAGAGAAGCAGCACAGTCAAAAAGAATGCCTAAATAAAAAAATACGTTCTTAGAAAATTTTTTCATATGTCATTGCCATGTGATAAACATTTTTTTAACACAATGATACGTTAATTTCAAATTTTTCATGTATAGTATGAAAAAGCAATTAATTATTAACTATTATTAATTATTAGTATTTTAAGCACATTACTAGATATTACTGTAAAGACGATCATTCTCTTTGCCAGTAGTATTTTTGTAATTCAAATGGAAGGCATTAGTTGACATCAAACTGGCAATATGATTGGTGAGCTGCGAGCCGGCTTGGTTTGTCAGACTTCCATTTGAATTGTAAAATACTACTGGCAAAGAGAATGATCGTCTTTACAGTTATATCCTACCATTGACTTAAAAATTTGGTGTTCCTCACTAGAGGCGCTGCCTGAGAAAGCGTCTCTCTTAGTGTACTTATTGTTGCGATAAATATTATCACCTTGGTGGTCGAATTGGTGTGACACCCGCACGGAATGGGGGAGTTCCAGGTTCGAATCCTGGCTAAGGTAATATTTTTCGCAATAAATTCTTCATCTTATAAATGGAGATTAGATTTATTAACTCCAAAATGTAAATCGAATTTCGATTTCAAAAGTTGGTGAATCACTGCGGTGAAAGTCCGACAAACCAAGTCGGCTCGCAGCTCATCAATCATATTGCCAGTTTGACGTCACCTAATGCCTTCCATTTACTAGATATTATTGTAAAATTGATGAGGGAAAACACCAAAAAAGATTGCTCAACAATCAATATAACAATATTTTTACAGAATTTCTTTTCTAAAATATATGATAAATGAGAATTCTGTTAACATGCTGATATATTGATATATTTCACTTCTGAACTTTCTTATACAGATATATAATATAAAGATCAAATCTAATTTTTTTCTTTTTTCTCTCTTTAACCCTTGGAAGACATATCCTTCGAAGAATTATGGCTGAATCATTCTGTTTCGAATTTGATCGTTAGAACAGCTAATCGCTCGCTTTGCTAACGCTCAAAAGAAACGCGAGAGGTGAGAGAGCGAGAAGTTCGTGATTCCATGCGCGCTTTCTGTCTGACGCACTGGATTGGGTAATACGTTCTCGCAACCTAAGCGACCTATCCGTGCGTATTGTTTTCTGTCGACAAAGGATCGTTACCGTTCCGAGATCCTTAATTTCAAAAATCAGTCTTGCGACGATCGTTAGTGTCCAAGCATCGCTGTTCAGTTCTCTGTAAGTGTTCTCGCAAAAGCATTGCGAGCTTCGTATTCTCCTGGACATCAGTGTTTCTACATCTCAAAGTCAAATCAGTGGTTCGCGTCGCGAGGACTACATTTCTTGCGATCCGGAGTTCTCTCCGCCGAATCCCGGAGTCTTTTCTTTCGAGAGACTTTCATCCCAGAACATCGCGTTGGATTCCCATTCGCGTGATCATTGGGACGGTCGTCACGAAGCAGAAACTCGTTTCATTATAAATCGTTCAATCTCTCGGTTAATCCCGTCGGGAAAATCCAGACAGTGCGAAAGATCATTTTCTTTAAATTGTAACCGAATCTATTCCAATCACGAACATCGACGACTTCACAGTTTAACGAAACTTTCGACTTTATTCCAATAGTGTTCTTGTGATATATCGGCGACGTGTGGTTTTTTTTTTATTTGTGACTATCTCGCTTTTCGCGTGTACGTGAAGCTTGCACCGCGTTGAGATTTCCGGCCGATGATCAGGCTAAATTCCATGTGGTAATTAGTGCGGAATCAATCCCAGGACAAAGCAATTTTCGTAACCGTTGAAAGACATAATTTAAATTGACCTCCTAATTATCAACAACATAATAACCGCACATCGACCGTGATCGTTGTTTGTTCGAAATAAATAACTTGTCTTTTTTTTCTGTTTGACTTTAATTGTGTCATTGTCATTGCTTGTGTCTTCTCTCACCTTCCTCTCGGATTCCTACAGATCCGATCATCAGATCCGCGCAACGAACACCGCGTGCTCAGCGCTGGGCAGAGCCGGCATTCTGCACATTTGCATGCCGCGTCGCAGTATCGCGTGCATTCTCAAACACATTCTATTAAAAAGTTATTAGGATTTATATAGAATTATTTATTTCTTGATTCATTAGATAATAAACTCTATTAGATAATAAAAAATTAGATAATTAAAAAATCGATCTGTTATAGTACATAAGACAGCAAGAAAAAAATTTTTGAACAAAAATCATTTTTTAATTTATTTTTTTATGCCTTTGTAATAAAGAGTAAAGTAATTAAAAAAGTAATTAACGAAACCTATTTCGAAACCAGCTATCACTAGTGACTTAGGCAAGGGTTAATATATAACAATTTTTATTTCTAAATCAAATTAAGAACACATAGTTTAAAATCATATAAAAAATATATGTATAATAATCAAACTTATTTTTAAGCAAAACAAATAAAAAAAAATTATTGTTACTCTCTCTCTTCAGTCCTTCACCCTACGTGAGGATGTGCTGACCTCCGGTGACATGCATGTTATCCGGAGGTTCTCCTAGCAAGATCCTCTCGGTGGTTTGCCATTGCCTTCCGAGAGGTGGCGATCGAATAAAAACCGACGATGTTTTGGTCGGGTTTGAACTCGGATCTTTGACTCGTTAAGACAATGTACATTTCTCTGAGCCACGATCGCTATTTTGTTGTTAGTACAGTACAAATTATTAACAACTCAATTCGTCAAATTTTTTTTTTCATATTCGCGAAACAATTAAGTTAATACAATTAATTTGATCTTTATATTTGTTTCATTGAATTATCCTTCTCCATTTAAAATCCCTCTCCATTTTCAATGTAAAAAAAATAAATGTTATATATTGCACATTTATATGTAAAATGAATTTATTGTTGCTTGCGATTCTTGATTTCATGTCGTGTCGAGTTGTTTTTCTCGAGAAAGAAGAAGACACGCGGCATCCCTTGAGCTGCTGTTAACAAACTAATATATCATAGTGATTTTGTCATTAAGTTTGTCTTGTCGTAGGGACGTGTTTGCTACATCTCTGAAAGGTTCGTAACGTTATGAATATACGCATCTGTTTTCCATAATTGAGAGTGTTTATTTATCTATAGGTTTCGAACGCGGATACAAATACGCGACGACGAACACACGAACAAGCTCCGGCAGTAACATTTTATAAAATATTTGGGACATGTAGTTTCGGTAGGAGACGTTACAATATATCCTAGAAAAGATCTCCACTGTGAGGAAGTGACCAATTCCACATAATTAAATACAATTGTAGAATTTTCTAGGATTCTAGGATTAATTCGTATTATCATAAATCATAAATTTGTAACAAATTTGTAAAAAATTTGTAAAAAAAAATTATTTATATGTGGGGGGTGGGGGGATTTTCATTGACACTAACGTTTGGAATCAGGTTGATTTCATGTTGGTGATTTGCGTTTAAAGTTCGACTGTGTCGACGCGCACCTTATAATTAATTGTGTACTGCGATTGCGCAGATCACTTGATTGGCAGAAAGATCCAATGCTCGACCGTTAAGAGGCAAAACTGATGTTTATTTCTTTACTGTTTAGTAATGCGCGGTCGGAAATGTATTAATTGTTGTTGTTTGTAAAAAAGTTTTCTTTTTTAACTAAATGTTTGTAACGCGCTAACAAAAAATTAAACTAAATTTTTGTAAAGTGAGATATGTCAAAGTGTATTTTTGAAACGGTTGTCTTCTCTAGTGCTTCCTTTCATAAAAGAGGAGGGAGAGTTTATTTTGGATATAGATGCCTTGAATTTTATTAGAATTGATGTAGTCCTGTCACAGAGACAACAGATAATAATTCATGAGTTCTCATGTTTCTGCTCTGTATGTAAATTTTTAAAACTGAGATTACTGTTATGACTCCTGCGGAGCTGAACTTTGCAAGATCTTAAATTGCTTCTAGATCTGCTTTAGGAAAGTCCTCTGAAAAAAGTCACAATCAGTAGGAGGCTTTGTCAAGAGCCTGAAGGAAAAACTAAAAAAAATTTACTCGAATATTAGGTCTGCTATGAACTTACTTGAATGAAGATCTGCTATGAACGAGAAGGTTAATTCGTTTTCAAGAGGGGCAATAGTGTGGTTCTATAATCCTCATAAAGTAAAAAGGGAAGCTCCTAAGAGCAATTGAGAAAATCCATTCTTTATTGTCAAAAATGTTACGTTTGTTTGCGTGCTCCCCGTCGTCCGCATCCAAACGCTTTCAAAACCAAAAGAGGAATAAACACAGTTCAGTTTTATTTACAGGAAACACAGATGCGTTTATTCGTAACATCTCTGAGAGTACGTCCGTACGTCCGGCTCAGCAACAAAATCACGTGACAAATGATGTTAGCCAAGAGCCAACGCTTGTCTCCTTTTTTAAAGGTAACTCGACAAAACGAGTCTCAGCGTGGGCGCAACATTGTATTGTTTTTCATATATTAAAAATCTATTACGATATGATGCAAAACTTATTACATTATCTCATCCTTCTAGTTTTAAGGCTTTCGTGGCCATTGATATCGTTAACCGAGAGGGTTTCCGGATGGATACCACGTGCGTGTTGGGCACTTTGCCGACGTTCCGCAAACATTGCAGCTTGTATCATCAGGAGCTCCAATTCTGAGCTCTCTTCGATTGCGGTAGTCCTTATATATCCCCGTTGTTCCTGGTGGGGAGAGGGGGGGGGTGATTTGGTAAGCCAATCAGAATGTTTTAATTGATCGGCCAGTGAATTAAAAAAACCCAGGAGGACGGTATGCCAAATAGGATTTACTTGACCTTTGTCACGGTTGAGGTTGTCAGGATGTTTCAAAATTTCCAGACCTTCACAATATTTTCTGGC
Source organism: Crematogaster levior (assembly GCA_901521435.1). Taxonomy (NCBI): domain Eukaryota; kingdom Metazoa; phylum Arthropoda; class Insecta; order Hymenoptera; family Formicidae; genus Crematogaster; species Crematogaster levior. The sequence continues at coordinate 359,750 of CABEGB010000927.1, read as the reverse complement.
GAAATAACTTTGTGAAGGGGCCAGTACGGTAGACTTATCGTACTGCACGGAATGTCCAGTCTCCATCCAGTGTTCGGCTAAGGCTGATTGAGAAAAGTGGCCGTATTTGGCATACCGCTGGTGTTCCTTGATCCGTGTACTGATCTTCCTCCCAGTTTCTCCTATGTACACTTTTCCGCAGGCGCAAGGTATTTTGTACACACCTGGTGTTTCCAGGCGTGGTCTTTGATCCTTGGGATTTGGGAGTAATTGAGAAATCTTCTTTTGAGGTTTGAAGATCACTCTTAAAACGGATCCCGTTTCGAACGCTCGCGACAGCTCGCCGGATTCGGGGTTCGATGGGTCGGTCGAAAGAACGTGGACGCGTGAGAATTTGGATAGAATAATGCTTTATTCGTTAAATAAGATTGAATACAACGGAAAATGATGGTATTTACAGTGACGCTTGATGATAATATAATACAATGAGTAAGAAGAAAACGCGGAGTATAACGGTCGGCGGTGACCGTGCGGTGTGTCCACAGCGTGTGGACCGTACGGTAGTGTCGGTATCGCGCGGCGCGTGCGGTAGCGCGGTGAATCGGTGGTAGCGGCGCGATCACGCGGGAAGCGCGTGGCTCGGTGTGACGCGGTGACGCGTATGGGTGGCCGTCGGGTTTTAAAGGCCCGCGCGTTTCGGTATTTGATCGCCGTATTAATGGCGGGTTCGCGGCTCGGTACCGGTATCCGTATGTCGCGGCGCGGAGATACGGATTTCGCGGATCGTGACGGGAGGAGGCACTCGGGCCGAGAACGCTCGGCGGTAACGGAGAACACTCCACTACGCTCTGGTCGAGGCCTTTGCGGGAGAGGCACGGGTGGTATGTGCTAGTCCAGGAGCCGAGAGGCCTCGGCGGAGACAGAGTGCGCTCTACCCCGCGTCCTGTGTAAGCTCGGAAAGGATTCTGTACAGAGGTGACGGCCGAGAATTCTCGGCGGAGACGGAGTACGCTCCACCCCACGCGTTCGGTTCGGTACAGCTGGCGATTGCTAGGAGGCAGCGACCGAGAACTCTCGGTGGAAGCGGAGAACGCTCAACTTCCTGGCTTTGCTGCTCTAGGAGACGGTTCGGGTGGCTAGCTCGCTTCGGCTTAGTGCGTCTGCTTGTTAGCTCCGGAATCGGTATCTCGTTAATTGTGAGCGGCTTTTTATACCCCGAGAATGCTAATTACTCGGGGTGGGAGTTATCCCCGCCAACGGTCGGTACGTGCCGAGTTTTCGGAGCGGGGAAATCGGTTTCGGCGTTTTCGGGTCGCTCGTCGCTCGGCTTTTCCCGACGCCGTTCGGTTCTGACGCGAGGCCGTTGGCCTCGAGCGTCATTTGTAATGAAGCTTTAAAAATAATGTGGGGCGCACCGCGCCCCTTTCTGCCGTCTGGTCGGGTGTACGGACCGGCAGTACGATGTCTTTTAGGGGCATCGTTACACTCTAATGTTATGTTTACTCAAAATTCTGCCTATGCGCTCCGTACCTTGAAGATACGGAAGGACAGCCGTCTTTTTCTTTTCTCTCTCTTCATCTAGTGTTTTGGTGTTGTTGAGACTAGAGATTTTGTTCTTCAATCTCTTGGTTGTCTGATTGATGCTCTTGCTGTTGTACCCATTCTTAGTCAAGGCCTGATTAAGCCTGATTAAGATGTTTCAATTCTTCATCCAGGGAAGTTGGCTCACAGATTGTGAGAGCTCTGTATATCAACGAACTGATAACTGAATTCTTTTGTGAAGGATGGTGATGGGAGGTTGCGTGAAGACCGGTCAGTGTGGGTTGGTTTTCGGTAAACCTGATGGTCTAAGGTGCTATCTCCGTTTCTTCGAACCAACACATTTAGAAAGGGAATTTGGTTCTTTTGTTCTACCTCCATTGTGAACTTAATGTTCGGGTGTTGGGAGTTGAGAAAGGCGAGAAAGAGTGGGAGAGTTTTTCTGCCGTGGCTCCATATAACAAATATGTCATATCGGAACCACGTGGAGGGTTTAAGGGATGCGTTCTTCAGGATTTCATTTTCGAAATGTTCCATGAAGATGTTCGCAATGATAGGGGAAATAGGGGATCCCGTTGCTGCTCCAGAAGTTTGTTCAAAGAACTCTCCTTGAAACTGGAAGTAGGTCGAGGTTAGGCAATGTTCTATTAATGGAAAGAGTTTGGCAGGGAGTCTATCGTACTTTTTAATAATGTCCAATGTATCCTGGACTGGGACATTTGTGAACAATGAAACCACATCAAAACTTACCAGGATGTCATTGGGTTTTGTTTTGATTTTTGCAATTTTGCTCACAAAATCGATAGAGTTCTTGATGTGAGAATCATTGAGACCAGTGAGTTCTTGAACGGGTTTGGTGAGGTAGCGGGCCAATTGGTAGGTGGGTCCACCGATATTGCTGACAATGGGGCGTGATTCTTTATGAATCTTGGGAAGATTGTAAAGTCTGGGAGCCGAGGATTCCCGGAGGATTAGGTATTTAATAGTTTCAGGAGGAAGACCTACATTCTTGAGAAGAGAGGATGTTTTTTTCTCTATGGTGGAGGTCGGGTTGCGTTTAAGTTTTTTATAAACGTTGCAATCCGAGAGCATATCATTGACCTTATTACAGTAGTAATAAGATCTTCCTTGTCCATTACCACTGTGGCATTTGTTACGCAGTATCGAATGGATTACACTGCCTGCGTGAGTTTCGTATATAGTTTATTTTTCAAATTAGCATGTGCTAATACACCTTCACAATTCGTTCAAATCGCGTACCAAGAACTGTAGTTCCGAATCGCGTTTTACTTGTCGCTCGCTACGAATTATCTAGTCAGTCAGAAAACCGCGGAAGATCCTTGCTTTCTCACGTCCGGAACGGTAATAATAATCGATAGCCTCTGGTCTATCTCTCCTTCCGCGATGGGGGTGAACGTCTTCTCTTGATTGGCAGCTCGGGATGGTTACATCTAAACCGCAGCCAATAGGCCACGAACGCCTAAACAAACTAGCCCCAAGACAGGAACATAAAGAATGCCGCGCACAATAGTAAACTAGCCCGTAGCGGAGGAGCGAGTTTTTTTGTTCTTCCGCGTCTTTATTCCACGCCGCTATTGCGTGTAAACTGACTTAAATACGTATGTACACGAGGGCCGGGTACGGCCTGGTAAGTTTCATGCTACGCAACATATTCCCCCCCTTGAGAGGTAACGATCAACTAATTCGCATAAAATCTGACGTCGCATAGATTCGTACAACTATCGAATAGCTTCGTATAAATTCGTATAATTGTCGCATTGTTTCGTGCGCAATACTGTCTACCTTCGTACACGTCGCATAAGTATCGCATCGCTTCGCACGAATATCGCATACTGTCGTACACGTTCGCATAGTTATCGCATCGTTTCGTACGAAATATCGCATATTTTCGTACTAATTCGCATGAACATTGTATAGTCAAGCGAACATCGTATAAATATCGCATATATTTTGTATTGTACAAGGCCTTGTGATCTATGTCATAAATCATGGGTTTATGACTTCGTATTATGTGCTTTATCCTGAGTCGATCCTCGACAACGCCTGGGGGTTTATCACCCTGAGTTGCATCACAACAGCGCCTAGGGGTTGTCACCCTGAGTTGCATCACAACAACGTCTAGGGGGTGGTCGTATGTCTGAAAATACGAATTTCATATATCATGTTCGGTATCATTAAGTCAATGCGATCATTGCTCGATAGGAAGTGGACATAGAGACTTAGCTGCTCTTTTTATTTCTCCGTTTTTAATTTTGATAGTGGCGGCTCGCACGACTCCATCGTCTCCAGGATGTATTTGCGTGATTCTGCCCAACCACCACTGATTACATGATAACGTCTTGTCCTTGACGCACACCACAGTTCCCTCTTCGCCTTGGTCCATCTTTAATCCACTTGCTACGTGTCTGGAGCTCGTTTAAATATTCGAGGCTCCAACGGGTCCAAAAATCTTGTCTGACCTTGTTGATGTGTTGCCAGACGGATAGCCGCTTAACGGGAAGATGTGACAAATTGCCCTCCGGAAGAGCATTGAGAGGTTTGCCGATTAAGTAATGAGCGGGGGATAACACAAGCAAGTCATTTGGATCGGACGAAATGTATGAAATTGGCCTCGAATTTAGAATACCCTCGACTTCGGTCACAAATGTATTTAATTCCTCGAATGTGAATAAGGAATCTCCGATCACTCGCTTAAAGTGATGTTTAAACAACTTCACCTTCGATTCCCAAATTCCACCGAAGTGTGGAGCTCCGGGGGGAATGAAATGCCAGTTGATACGCATACGAATTTATTTACGCTGTTCTGATGTTGCTCGGAACTAAACAACGCGTACATCTCTTTCAATTAGTTGTTCGCGCCTACAAAATTGCTCCCGTTATCTGAATAAATGTGAGTGGGCAATCCACGTCTCGCGATGAATCGTCGCATTGCAGCTATAAAACCCTCGGATGTTAGGTCGCTCACGACTTCTAAATGTACCGCCTTTATTGCCAAGCAAACAAACACGCATACGTATACCTTAATTCGCGCACGATTTCGATGTTTTTTCTCTTTGATGTAAAATGGCCCACAGAAAGCAATGCCAGTAATAGTGAACGGTGTTGTTTCACATACACGGGAAGCCGGAAGATTTCCCATTTTGTGCTTGACAGTTTCAGCATTATATCGAAAACAGCGGATACATGACCGCGTAATTTTTCTGACTTGATTTCTGCCGTCCAGCAACCAAAATCTCTGACGAACGCAATATAATGTATTTTGTATGCCGGGATGATGATACCTCTCGTGTATTTCCCGAATAATGTTATCAGTCAACTTGTGTTTGCTTGGCAGGATAGGATGCTTTTGTGCGTAAGTTAGGTTTGACGATTGAAGTCGCCCTCCGACACGTATTAGACCATCCTTATCCAAAAACGGATTCAAATTAGCGAGCCTGCCCTTTGTGATCGAGCGGTCTTTCTTTAGTACCCTAATTTCGTCGAAAAACCGACTCTCTTGAAGAAGCCTTAACACTCGCCTTTCGGATTCGCTTATCTCTTCCGCGTTTATCGAGCCGAAGTATTTATTATTGACCCGAAATCGGAGACAATACGCTACTACTCTGCATAATCTATGAAAGGAGGAATATCTCTCGAGTATTCCATAATCCGCTAAAGTCGCCGTTAAACAAACATTTTTTTTAACTTCCGGTATCTCACTCAGTCGCAACTCTTCGAATGGCCAATCGGTTTCGCGCCCCGCTAGCCACGGCGGTCCGGTGAACCATGTACCATTCCGCGCAAATGCGTGAGGCAATTGACCCCTTAACAAGGAGTCCGCGGGATTTTCTTCAGATCTAACGTGCCGCCACTCGATAGAATTCGTGAGTTCTTGTATTTCAGTAACTCGATTCGCTACATACATTTTAAGCAGGTGGGGCGCGGTCTTTATCCAATGAAGAACGATCGTGGAGTCACACCAAAATATCGTCTTGCTGGGGGCAATAGGCAAGGCATCGCGTACTTCGTGATGTAATCGGGCTAACAATAATGCACCGGCTAATTCGAGGCGAGGTATCGTGATAGTTTTTAACGGCGCGACCCTAGATTTAGCGCATAATAGTCTCGTAATTATATTCCTATTCCTTCCGCGTGACCTTACGTATAGACACGCCCCGTAACCGTTAAGACTTGCGTCGCAAAACCCGTGAATCTGAACATCGCACCAATCATCGACTAATATTCTACGCTCGATTGCAATTTGATTTGTTATCTCTAATTGTTTAATAAACTCTATCCACTCGGTATGTATATTCTGCGGCACGGATTCATCCCAATGTAATTTACACTGCCATAAGCGCTGCATTAGCCCTTTAGCGTAGAGTATTACAGGGCCTAACAGGCCGACCCTAGATTTAGCGCATAATAGTCTCGTAATTATATTCCTTTTCCTTCCGCGTGACCTTACGTATAGACACGCCCCGTAACCGTTAAGACTTGCGTCGCAAAACCCGTGAATCTGAACATCGCACCAATCATCGACTAATATTCTACGCTCGATTGCAATTTGATTTGTTATCTCTAATTGTTTAATAAACTCTATCCACTCGGTATGTATATTCTGCGGCACGGATTCATCCCAATGTAATTTACACTGCCATAAGCGCTGCATTAGCCCTTTAGCGTAGAGTATTACAGGGCCTAACAGGCCGAGTGGATCGAAGATCTTTGCGATTTCAGCTAATATGTTCCTTTTAGTTACTCGGCTCGTTATTTTAACCGGAACCGTTATATAATAAATTTTGTCGTCTTCCGCGTTCCAAATCATGCCTAGCGTTTTCAACGATCGATCTTCGTCAAACTTAAATTTTGCATGTAATGAACTAGTAGTTAGATCGTCAATTATGCGCGCGTCATTTGAAGCCCATTGTCTAATTGAAAAACCACCCCGAGATAATAACGTAATTATTTCGTCTCTGATCTCTCGCGCTTCTTCGATGTTATCGGTACCGGTTAACAAGTCATCAACGTATAAATGAGACTTGAGAATCTTAGCTGCTCTAGGATATGCGTGCTGTTCATCATCCGCGAGCTTATGAATTACGCGAACTGCAAGAAATTGCGAAGACGCTACATCGAACGCGATTTTATTGATCTGAAACACCTCAATACTATTTTCTTGGCGCCAGAGAAATCGTTGGTAGCGTCGCTCATTTTCGTGCAATAAAACTTGGAAATACATTTTCTCAATGTCTGTGATGACGTATTTATAAGTCCGAAATCGGATTAAGTGCGAGAACAATTTACCTTGTATCGTAGGTCCCACCATTAACAAGTCATTTAATGATTTACCATTGCTCGACTTCAATGACGCGTCGAATACTATTCGAAGTTTAGTGGTGTTACTCGCGTCCTTCATTACCGCATGGTGCGGCATATAATATCCGTCGTCACCGGAATCTTCTATCTTAGAAATGTGCCCTAATCTTAAATATTCCGCCATTACTTGCTTGTACTCGTCTTTCAAAGTTGGGTTAGCATTAAACTTACGCTCTAATGACATTAAACGCTTAAGCGCGATTGTCCGTGTTTCGCCTATATACCCAACCATCGCGCGAAATGGCAACCGAACTATATAACGTCTTGTTCATTTCGAGCCACGTTCCTTATGAAATGTGCTTCACATTCGGTCTCTTCCTTTGATTTTGGTTTGATTCCCGTGATTTCTTCGATAGTCCAAAACCGTGCTAATTGATTCTCCAAAGTTGTCACGTAAGAATTAAATTCTACGGGGGCCTGCAAAGACGTATCGCCAGCAATCACCCAACCCAGACGCGTTTTTTGCAGATATAAATCGCAATCTTCTCGCAAATTAATCCGGCCGATTGAAAATAGAGACAGGGTAGCCCCGGAACCAATTAACAACTTAATAGCGCGTGGAAGGTGAAACTTAGGATCTGCTAATCTAATATTCGACGGAATCTTTATCGAATCGCGCGGCACAATCTCCGACGGACTCATACTAGTAATGGTTGGCATTACTAAACACGTCAATTCTTTAGAAAAATCGTCATGGATCGACTGGATAACTACGTGCGCAATGCCTTTGGATGCAGCACTCATATTATTTATCGTACCGACCGCTAATTTTTGTGGACTTATTTGCACCTTTAAAAGTTTTGCAAGACGCTCGGAAATGAAATTGGCTGACGCGCATGTGTCTAATAAAGCTCGGCACTTGATGCGATTGTTTTTAACATCACGAATATAAACTGACGCGCTTGTTAATAATTGTGGCCGGGGAATGTGTGAAACCATCGCGAGCTCTGCCGTCGCGGAGCTCGCTCTCTCGTTTAGTCATTGATCTTTATCCTTGGTCGCTTCTGCGTCAGTTGTATTTACCTTAGCCGTGTTTGCGTATTTATCCCAATGCAAAAGCGTGTTGTGTCTTTTCTGACATATAGTGCAACTCGAAAATTTGCATGGACTATCACGATGGGGACGTAAACAATTGTAACAAACCTTTGCATTTTTTGCTGTCTCTATTCGCTTAGGTACCGATAACTGTTTGAATGCATTACATAAATACAGGGGGTGTCGCCTTGATTTACAGGCTATACAATTACGTGACGTGTTCAATGCGAATGTTTGATTAGCCGCATGCAGTCGTTTCCTTTTCGCAACGGGCTAGCTGTTGTTACTCTCCATATCAGAAAGTTTTGCTCTTTCGCGTTTCGACGCACAAACTGCCGTTCTATATAAAAACTCATTTGATCTAACGTTGGAAATTCATCTCTCTTCAAAGTCACTTCCCATTTTTCTAAAGTACTCTTCGGTAATTTACTTTCGAGAATGTGAACGATAATCTCGTGCCCTACGGCCACGCCTAACGCGGCTAATGATGCGAGATGCTGCTGTGTATCGTCCGCCAATTTTGATAAACCGCTCGCAGTTTCCTTATCTAGTACAGGTAGATTTATAATCAGCGACAGATGCCGGGAAATTAAAATCCACTTAACTTCATAAGACCGTTCTAACAGTTCCCATGCTTTATTGTAATTTATTCCATCTATCTCAAGTATCTTTATTTTGCTCGCCGCATCTCCTATTAATGCCGACTTTAAATAATGCAGCTTGTCAATATCTGATAAATCCGTTTGACTGCCTACCATGCTGTGGAACGTGTTTCTAAACGATAACCACCCTTCGAACTTCCCGTCGAAAGTGGGCAACGGTGCTTGAGGCAACTTAATGCGTCGCCTCGTGATAGGCTGCGCGTTTGTAGGGGTGGTTTGAGATTTATTGAAAGATTCGATACAGGACTTCCTTGCTTACTCGCTCGCTACTGACGACTCACTGTCGCCCCGCCAAAAGACTCTCGCGTGCCGTACGTTACAATAAGTCCTCTCCTTCTCTATCGCTCTTGTCTATTCCTTCCTGCCTTACAGCTTCGGCCGTCCTGATTCCTAGGCCGTCCCGGCCGTCTTCAGTTGTTGGTGAATTTTGTTTACGCCATGGTTTCATATTTGCGCTCTCCCATACTCCTTGGTACGGTCGCTGTGAGAGTTGAAATCCTTCTACATCGCATAAGACATATCTGTTATTTCGGAGTCGTCTTTTAACACAATATGGTCCTTTATACATTGGTTTTAGTTTGTTCGATATTCCAACGGTTGAATCAAAATTTCTTATTACCACTAAATCACCTTCCTCATATTTAGTCGCGGGTTTTCGTTTTTGGTTTACATATTGTTCATTATATTTTTGGCTTTCCGCAATTTTCCCTGTCGCTTCCTCACGTATCTCCTCTATTTTCCGTATGTTTTCGCGACTTTCTTCTAATATGTTTTCTTTTATGTAATCTATAACTTTTCCACGTTGCTCTATCCCGAATAACAAAATGCTTGGCGTTGTCCCTGTGGACTTACATAGTGTATTATTAAGAGCAAATTCTATCTCGCTTAATGTTTTTGTCCAATTTTGTTCATTGCTCAATTTTCCTAATGTAGATGTTAATACGCGGTTGTATCTTTCGACCTGCCCGTTCGCTTGGGGCGATCCGGTTGCCACCTTTATGTGTTTTATATTATTTTCTGCTACGAAGTTTTCAAATTCTTTCGAGGTGAACGACGTGCCTCGATCTGATATTAGTATTTTCGGTCTACTATATATTCTAAAATATTCGTCTAGGTACCTGATTGTCTCTTTACTAGAAGTAGTCTTTACCGCGTATAATTTAATAAATTTCGTAAATGCATCAATAATTACGAGGACATGTTTTTTTGCAATGTTTCCTTTCTCTATAGGACCAAAATGATCTACGTGAATTGTTGTGAACGGTACGCTCCCTTTTGGTATACTATTTATGTAACCTTCTAGTTTTCCAGACGGTTTCGAATACGCAATACATTTAAAACAATTTTTTATATATGTCTCTACCTTTTCTCGCAATTTAGGAAACCAATAATTTTGCATCAAGATCTCGCATGTCTTGCCGGTCGCAAAATGCCCTAACTCGTTATGGTGTCGATGCATAACTTCATATTCCATTTCTTGTGGTACATAAAACAGAAGTCTTTCCCCCCATTTTCTGTATACTAACCCGTCTCTCATTTCGTAGTATTTATCTTCGGATTTCTCTAATCTTTTTCTAATCTCGTATATTTTAGGATCTAACGTTTGACATAGTTGCAGATTTGCTTCGAATGAGTTATCTTCTACTACCATTACTTCGTAAATTCTACTCAACGCATCGACGTGAGGCATTTTGGTTCCTGCTCGGTGCTCAGTGGTATAATCAAAATTCTGGAGCTCTAAGGCCCATCTAGCTATCCGAGGATTAATATCCTTCTTGTTTAGCGTCTGTATTAGAGAGTTACAATCTGTAACTATTTTGAATTTTATACCTTGTAAGTATATCCGAAATCTTTTAAGTGCATATATTATAGCTAGTGTTTCAAGTTCGAAGCTATGATATCTGCTTTCAACCTCAGTGCTTCTTTTCGAAAGATAAAATACCGGATGAAATTTCCCGTCATTTTTTCTTTGCAATAATGCCGCTCCAAATCCGGCGGAACTCGCGTCACAATGTAATTCCGTCTCATCCTTTGGGCTATATAATGCTAGGATCGGTGACTCTAACAGTTTAGATTTCAGCGTTTCGAATGCATTCATCTGCTCATTACTGAATTTGAATACTTTATCCTTTTTCAATAACTCATGTAACGGTTTTGCTATTATTGAGAAATTTTTAATAAATTTACGGAAATATGCACACATTCCCAGAAATCTTTGTACTCCTCGCACGTTGGTAGGGGTAGGGAAGTGTTTCACCGCCATTATTCCTGACTCATTTGGACGGATACCGTCTTTTGATACTACATATCCTAAAAACTCTATCTCACTACAAAGGAATTTACATTTTTCTATACGTAATTCCAAATGGTTCTCGACCAATACTTGAAACAATTTCTCTAAAACTTTAAAATGCTGCTCTAATGTTTCTGTTGCGATTAGAAAGTCATCCATATAGACCACAACGTCTCCCGACCGAATCAATTCTGTCATTATTCCATTAATGTGTCTTTGGAAAGTAGCTGGGGCTGTTTTTAAGCCAAACGGCATTTTTACGAACTCGAACTGTCCTATCGGGGTAACGAATGACGTATACTGTATGCTCTCTTCCGCTACGTCAACATGATAGAACCCGTTTTTCAAATCAAAACGACTAAAAATTCTTTTACCGCTCAGGGATTCCACCTGGTCTTCAATAATTGGTAGCGGATAATTTTCACGCTCGGTTACTGCGTTTAACGATCGATAGTCTATGCACATTCTTACTCCGCCTGTTTTTTTTGGTACTAAGATGGCTCGTGACGCGTATTGTGATTTGCTTGGTCTGATAATACCCTTCGCCGTTAATTCTCCAATTATCTTCTCTAATTCGCTTCGTTCTTTGTACGATATTCTGCGCGGCGTAACATGAAACGGGGAATGCTCCTTCATTTTAAGTTTAATTTCTGAACGCACCTTTGGTGTAGCGGGTCGCTCCGCTATTAAATACGAGTCCCTAAATAATTTTCTTAAACGCTGGTGCCACTCGGGGGCAATTTTCTCATCTATTTGCAATTTATCTACTTCATCACTTGTCAAAATATCCGTGTTTATGTTTAGGATTTCACACGCGTTAGCTTCCGAATTTTCTTCTATCTGTTTCTCTACATCCGGTTTTGCCCTCGTCCCCTTTTCACGACTAACAGTTAAATTTAAGAGATTCCATGCGTCTCTGCCTATAACGACTGGAGTTTTCATTGTGGAATCTGACACTACGTGCAAAAGTAGTCCGCGTAATATTTCGCCCTCAAACTCTACGGCCGCGTATATTATCCCTTTTATCTCTAACGGACTATTATTTACTCCGATGTATCTGCTCTCACTAATCGTTTGTGTCATTAACTGCATTGGTATAAAGGACTCTTTAATAAAACTGATCGGGCTACCCGAGTCTAATAACGTATATAAATTTAAATTTAACGATAAATTCGTGTTTCCGATTTTATACCGTAGGTCTCTTAAAATCTGCTCTTCTATGATGCCGATCTGCTTCGCCTCTGCCTCGGAAGTCTCCTTGGCCGTCTCCTTTGTCCTTCGCCTGGCTATGTCCTTCTTAGCTCTTTGTGGGCAATCTCGAATCAGGTGGTCTGTCTTACCACAATCAAAACAGGAGTTTTTCTCGCGTTTCGGTTGCGAGCACTCTTGGCTTCGGTGTCCAAATTCGTTGCAGTTGTAACAGCGTGTCTTCTTCACTGGCTGCAACTTATTCGCGTCCGTCACATCGCTGCTCACCTCCCTTTTGAGGTGGTCATTCGTTCGTTGTACTTTGCCTTTCCTATCTTGCTCAAGTCGAACTCGTTCAAACGCCTCTAGTAACTCTTCTTTTGTTGAGAATCGCTGAACCTTCGCTTGGTTTCTTAGTTGAACGTCCGGTATACCCTCCACCAAATAGTCGACGATCTCCTCTTCGTCTATCGGTACTTGGTTTGCCAGTGTCATTTTCTCATGAAAGTATTGGCTGAACAACTCAGTCACTTGCCAGACTCGCCTCTCGAAGTTTTTACGTAAGGTTATTCTCGCCGGTCGGTGATCGAACATCTTCTTCATTTCTTCAAGCAATTCCTCAACGGAAATCTCCAGATGCTCCGGCCTCGAATGGAACCATCTAAGAGCTTGCTCTTTCAGCCTTACGCCTATCAAAATCCTGGCTGCTTTATCATCTAATTCGTAATTGGCACACAGCAATCGGAATTGCTTCTCCCAACGCCAATATACATCGCTACTTCCTTTGAACTCGGTCAATAACTCACTAATAGCGTTGATGTTAGGTCTCTGCCTTACCGACATCTGGGATAATGGCGTTACCGATCTCTGTCTTGCTGATTCTGAAGATTCACCGAATATGGCTGGTCCTCCTATAGCCGTCTGTTGTATGGTCGCTTCTCTTAAACTTGCGTTCTCCAAGCGTAGCACCGCTAATTCTCGTTCGAGTAGATCCTTTTCACGTCGTGCTAGCTCTAACTCTCGTTCTCGCATGCTTTCCTCAGTATGATTCCGCATGTCGCTGCTTCCACCGGCCATGTTCCCTTCTTCCTTGCCGCCATGCGTTTTTTCTCTCTGAACGCCGCTGTCATTCTCGCTCATTATGGCGTCGTCCGATGCACTATTTGCTCTCGTGCCGTCCGGATCGGCTTCCCAGAGTCTCGTGAACAACTCTGCCTTCCTTCCTACCGTGGATAGACCGAGAACGTCCAACTGCTTTCTCAACTCGATTACCGTCCACTGCTCGAGCCTCTTGCCACAGTACATATCCTCACGCACACTCTAGTCCCGGTCTCTCTGCTCGGCACTCGCGATCTCTCGGGATCTCTAATTGTCGTATACCACCGTCCTTTTTCTGAAATCGCGACTCTCGGACACGCCCGTGACGACTTACTCTGCGTCACACGAGACCTGTATCTCCTGTTTCCTTCGCGATCTTTTCGCCCCTCTCACTCGCGTCCACGTATTGTGCACGTGCTCAATATTTATCGATCTCAAGAACCGATAAAGTTATTATCTTTATCCCACTTCTGAATTGTAGGGGTGGTTTGAGATTTATTGAAAGATTCGATACAGGACTTCCTTGCTTACTCGCTCGCTACTGACGACTCACTGTCGCCCCGCCAAAAGACTCTCGCGTGCCGTACGTTACAATAAGTCCTCTCCTTCTCTATCGCTCTTGTCTATTCCTTCCTGCCTTACAGTATATAGTTTATTTTTCAAATTAGCATGTGCTAATACACCTTCACAATTCGTTCAAATCGCGTACCAAGAACTGTAGTTCCGAATCGCGTTTTACTTGTCGCTCGCTACGAATTATCTAGTCAGTCAGAAAACCGCGGAAGATCCTTGCTTTCTCACGTCCGGAACGGTAATAATAACATCGGCACACAAAAAAAAAGTGGTCTGTACTTTTGACCAAACCCACCTATCTATATGTATTTTGGCTCGCTGAAACCGAATCTGGAGGTCGTTTAGCCCGTCTACCTCTTGGTTTTGAGTAAATCGCAAAAAATAGCGAAAAATCGCATTAGTAAGTGCGACAAAATTAGGAAAAAATTTTTTTGACTTTCAACAAGTAAATTTCTTATGTAGTTTGATGTGCTTCACCCAAATTTGAAGTTTATTGAGCTTTATCATCCATAGTATTGCCGAAAATCGCGAAAAATAGCTCAAATAGTAAAAAAAAAACGATTAAAATCGCAACAAATCGCGTTTATGAGCGTAAAGCAATTTGGGAAAAAATTTTCTGACCTTAATGAGGTATATTTATTATGTATTTTGATGCCCTGAACCCGTTTTTCACTTTGTTGAGCTCTGTTACCCACAGGTTTTAGCGAAAATCGCAAAAAACCGCGTTAGCGAGCGTAAAAATCGTTGTTTTCTTATGCTTTTTTTCTCTTGTAACAAACTCTTTTATCTTCAAATGATCTATGTAGCGGGTTTCTTTTCCTCTTCACTCCGGTCTGAATCGTTTCCCTTTTTAACGTCCAACAGAAATCTGCCATCATATTAATATCCCACCTTCCTTGGTACCGCTGCTCTATTTCACTTATGTCTTGATGGAATCGTTCTCCTTGTTCTTCGCTGTAGTCTCCGAGATTTTGAGGAAAGTAGTCAAGATGCGAGTGTAGGAAGTGCACTTTTAGACTCATCAAGCAACCTAACTTTTTGAATTTTCACATTAGCATCGTATAACACGAACCACAAATTGTACGTGGCATCCAGTTATCATTCTGGTCAGTAATTTCTAAACCAAAACACAGAGTGTAAAGAGATTTCACTTTAGGAGATAAAGATCTTCGGTTTTTAGAAGTTTCAAATTCACCACAAATAAAACAAAATGAATCGTGACTTTTATCACATAAATGTGAGTTACTTCTTGTAGCATTATACTCTACAGAGGCCAAGTCACCCACCAATGTAGAGCTGCGGTCGCTTGATGACGACGCCTGCGAGCCCGCTTGCTCAGGTTGCTTGATGAGTCTAAAAGTGCACTTCCTACACTCGCATCTTGACTACTTTCCTCAAAATCTCGGAGACTACAGCGAAGAACAAGGAGAACGATTCCATCAAGACATAAGTGAAATGGAGCAGCGGTACTAAGGAAGGTGGGATATTAATATGATGGCAGATTTCTGTTGGACGTTAAAAAGGGAAACGATTCAGACCGGAGTGAAGAGGAAAAGACACCCGCTACATCGATCATTCGAAGATAAAAGAGTTCGTTACAAGAGAAAAAAAGCATAAGAAAACAACGATTTTTACGCTCGCTAACGCGGTTTTTTGCGATTATCGCTAAAACCTGTGGGTAAGAGCTCAACAAAGTTGAAAAACGGGTTCAGGGCATCAAAATACATAATAAATATACCTCATTAAGGTCAGAAAATTTTTTCCCGAATTGCTTTACGCTCATAAACGCGATTTGTTGCGATTTTAATCGTTTTTTTTTACTATTTGAGCTATTTTTCGCGATTTTCGGCAATACTATGGATGATAAAGCTCAATAAACTTCAAATTTGGGTGAAGCACATCAAACTACATAAGAAATTTACTTGTTGAAAGTCAAAAAAATTTTTTCCTAATTTTGTCGCACTTACTAATGCGATTTTTCGCTATTTTTTGCGATTTACTCAAAACCAAGAGGTAGACGGGCTAAACGACCTCCAGATTCGGTTTCAGCGAGCCAAAATACATATAGATAGGTGGGTTTGGTCAAAAGTACAGACCACTTTTTTTTGTGTGCCGGTGTAATCGATAGCCTCTGGTCTATCTCTCCTTCCGCGATGGGGATGACGTCTTTTCTTGATTGGCAGCTCGGGATGGTTACATCTAAACCGCAGCCAATAGGCCACGAACGCCTAAACAAACTAGCCCCAAGACAGGAACATAAAGAATGCCGCGCACAATAGTAAACTAGCCCGTAGCGGAGGAGCGAGTTTTTTTGTTCTTCCGCGTCTTTATTCCACGCCGCTATTGCGTGTAAACTGACTTAAATACGTATATACACGAGGGCCGGGTACGGCCTGGTAAGTTTCATGCTACGCAACAGCATTTCCTTTATCCGCCGGCCGAATTAGAATGTTATTATTTTGTCTCAAATTTCGGAGTGCCAAGCGTTCTTCTCTGCTGATGTTTTGGCTGGGAAGTTTTGCCTTGCGGAGGATGTTGACTGACCGTTGTCTAATGTCGTTGCTTGCTTCGGGTGGGAGGTGGAAGATAGCAGTTTCAATTTGGCTGATAATTTCTTTCGTAGGAATGCTAGTGGGATTGACCGCGAAATTATGTCTTTTTGAAAGTACAGAAACTTCGGATGGGGATAGGACCTGACTGCTAAGGTTCTTGACTGTGTGTGTTGGAGACGGGGAATTTCAACCTGTGGAATGATTTTATTATATTTTTCTTTCTGTTTTTGTTTTCTCGCCTCAGCAGAGCGGACAGCTTGTTCGTGTGTAATACGATCAAGTGTTTACCACAGCTCCGGCTTCAGTGAGTCAGAAAGAGAAAGTAACCCAAAAAGTTTTTGGGAGATCTCGGCTATGCTTTTTTTAGTTGCCGAGATTCTTTTCTTGACTAACCGTAAAGATACTTGTCGGAGGATGACTTTTGCCTGGCTGGAGGTTGGCAAAATGTTTTTTAATTGAAAGCATTTAGGTACCACCAATAGTCACGGCACAATAATCACGGCATTGTTTTAAAAATGCTAAG
>CABEGB010000927.1:145841-342180 GCA_901521435.1 Crematogaster levior | reverse complement strand
CCACTCGTCGTCTTCCGCTACGCCGCTGTTTCTGTTGGCACGCTTTCTTTTGATTTTTCTCCGAGCATCTCTAATCCGTTTGACCAGAATTATCTTACGTTCGGCCTTCCTGCTTTGGTGTCGGTCCTCAGACACTCCCTGTTGTGAATCGCCTTGGTCACTGCTAACTGTCCTCTTTCCTTCTCCGTGCAATCGTCCGACAGTTTGGCTACTTCATTCATTTTTAGATGTTGATATTATTATTATTATTATTATTATTTTGCAGTTGCCATTACTCTGATAATAGTCATCGTGACAGCTGATTTATAACGCCATGTACTGACTCTAAACCAGTTCATGTTAACTGACTCGGATGAGACCAGTTTGTGATAGCCAGCTCAAACAAGTTCAGTCCGTATTAACTGACTCAACGAGATCAGTCCGTAATAACTGACTCAAGGAGATCAGTCTGTAATAACTGACTCAAGGAGATCAGTTCGTAATAACTGACTCGAGGAGATCAGTCCGTAATAACTGACTCAAGGAGATCAGTCCGTAATAAATTTGTTGATGTCCAGCTACTCTTGGATCGTAATCCAAGGTTTTATACGATCAAGGGCCATGACCGTTCTGCTCCGTCGACGTCCCTCTCGTAAGTCCTCCACCTCGTAACGGTCGCTAATAAGTACCTTTCGAATTCAAAACGGTCCTTTGAACTTAGGATGCAATTTCTTACTGCTCCCAGTCGCCGGATCACTGGTAATTTGTACTAACACCAGATCACCTTCGTTATATCTTTTAGTGTCTTGGCGCATTTTATCGTAACGCTCCTTTTGTGCTTGTTGTTCCTGACTGACGTGCGTCTTGATGTCAGCCCGTAACTTATCCAGATCCAAACGATCCACCACATCTTGAATTTGGGACAGCAGCGGTGCTTCAGCGGCACTTCTGAACTCGTATCCAATAAGTGCCTTCACTGGAGTGGTATTAATACCCTTATTATGAACTGTGTTCATCGCACTCTGCACTTGCTTAACAACGATATCCCAATCACGAGCATCCAGTCGTGATAGCCAACATTTGTATAATCGTCCGATTATATCGCTCACATTGTCCGTTAGCCCGTGGGGTTGCTACTGCATTTAGCACATGCTTGATTCCGCAATTGTCGCAAAACATCCGGAATGCTTGGGACGTAAAAGCAGTTTCCTCTGTCACTTATGATCCTGCTTGGAACTCCAAACAAATAAATGAGGTTAGTCAGGACTTTAACCACATAACACGTCTTTTGACTCTTTACCGGCTTTATTATCACAAATTTGGTAAAAGCATCTACCAATACAAAAAAGAACTTATTATGCTTACGACTTGTTTCAAAGGGTCCCACATGATCTATGTGTACTGTATGAAACGGTATCGGGACTTTTTCGATAACATTCAGCTTGCATTGCTTCTTACCCACCGTATGCTTATAATACGCGCAGCTTAGACAACCGTTCACATATTTCGTCACAATGCCTCATATTCGCGAACCAATAATTACGCTTGATTCGCTCCTAAGTTTTCTCAACGCCTAAATGTCCAGCATCGTCGTGACACAGCTTACAAATCTGCATTCGCACATTGTAGTACCGCCCACGGAGTCTTTTTGTCTCCTAAACGTCGATGTATTTTGCTGTCTTTGATCACGTACTCATCGAAGTAGTGCTTGGTTTTATGCGCTTTTCTGTTAACAAAATTGACCGAATCCGTGACAACTGCTCGTCTTGTAGTTGTGCAACTAATACCCAGTCGCCTTCTGTTATATCCACTTGCGCTATTTCCAATGGAAGCTGAGCAGGATTGTGACTGAGCGCGTCCACGTGAGCCATTTTAGAACTTGCACGGTACTCAATGTCGAAAGTGTATTCTTATACCTCGAGCCATCACCGATCAATCCGAGGCAAGATCTCGCTTGACGAAAGTTGAACGCACTGCGTTGCAATCAGTCACGACCTTAAAGTGTGTACCTAACAGCCTATGCTCTAAAATACCTTAACGCCAACACAACCGCCATCGTTTTTAGTTCATAGGAGTGGTAACAACGTTGGTCTGCGGTTGTTTGCCTACTGTAATACGCTACCACAGTCATCCTACCGTCAACCTTTTGTAATAGTATGGCTCCTATGTCGATCGCACTCGCGTCGTGTGTACTTCGGTATGCTTTTCGGGGTCAAATATCGTCAATACCGGGCGAGCCATTAACTTATCTTTGATGATACGGAACGCTTGTTCTTGTACATCTTGTACATCTATGTTCAAGACACATTTTTCCTTGTGAGTCTCGTCAGCGGTTCCACAGTTGTTGCAAAATTCTCAACAAACTTTCTAAAATAACTGGCCAATCCTAGAAATTGACGGACTTGCTTTACTGATTGAGGCCTCCTCATCTGTATTAGTGCCTCTACTTTGCGCAGACCGGGCCGAACCCCTTGCGCACTAATCTCTCGACCTAAATATTCAATGGATTCTGAAAAAAGGAACACTTTTCCAATTGTAGAGTCAAGTGATGCATACGAAAAGTTTCCAATACTTGTCGTAGTCTTATCATGCTCTCCTCTACAGTCTTGGACGGTACGATCACATCATCCAAATAGGGGAAGGCTATCGAATTTTTCTGGTTGACCAATACCTTATCCATTAGTCTCTGAAAAACTGCGGGTGCGTTAAACAAGCCGAATGGCATGCGTAAAAATTCATAGTGACCTTCCGGTGTCACGAATGCCGTCTTTTCGATCGAGTCTTCCGCCACGGGTACTTGATAGTATCCGGATGTCAAATCTAAGCCGGTAAAATATCGATTTCCACTTAAACTATCAATTTGCTCCTCGATTAAAGGCAAAGGATACTTGTCCTTTACCGTAACCGTGTTCAGTTTTCTGTAATCTACATACATGCGATACTCGCCATTTTTCTTGTTTACTAACAAGATAGGACTCGCATATGGCGAACTTGATTCCCAAATAATATCGTTACCCAGAAGTTCCTGAATAATCTCCCGTAATACCCGTTTTTCGTTATCGACTAAGCGGTACGGCCGATAAACTATAAGCACGTCAGATGTACACCGGATACTCAACGAGGCAGTGTCCGTTTTTCCTAGATCTTTAATCGAGAATGAGACGCAGTCCCTAAATTCCCGTATCAGATTTATGCACCGTTGTCTCGCGTCGTCACTAATGGCGCCCGTATTAATTTCAATCGTGTTTGTCTCGCTCTTTTCCATATTTAAAAAATTAATATCAACAATATTTTTATTCTCGTCGTTAAGTGCGGGTAACTGTTTGAATGCTAGTTTCTTTCCTTGTTGGTAACAATGTGCTCTTGTTCAAGAAAATCGCGGCCAATAATGACGTCATAAATAAGATGGTTATCCGGCACGATAATAGCATTAACTTGCACTGTCGCGTTCATGATTCTAATCTCGCAAAACGTCGATTGATTGCTCGTCGCGGCTTGTCCAGCAAATCCCCTCAACACGGTTTCCGACAACTCCGACACAACCATATCATATTTCTTAACAATGGACATCCGCAATAGCGTACAGCTACTTCCGGTGTCAATTAACCTTTTGACCTTGTGCCCGTTAATAAGTACCGATCTTAAATACTTTCGTATAAATTTGACGAGACATTCACAAGTTTCATGGTATTCACATCCTTCTTTATAGCGCATTTCTCAGCATGATACCCCAACCGGTTACATTTCTCGCACTCCATGCGTGGCATACGACACTTCTTAGCGATATGGCCGGCCTTTCTGCAATTATAACATTCGAATCGCGATTTAGTTTGATCGTTCGCGGTAATCTTCTCATCCGTCGATTTAGTATTCTTATCTTTCCCGACGCGTGATTGATTTGTAAATGCTGGTTTCGATAACCGATCTTTTTTATCATTTTTGGCATTCGCGGCGGTTTTATTTTTATCCCCTTTTTGTAGCAGATTGTCTAATGTCGTCATGTACGCATACAGTTCGTTCGCATCGCGAACAGAGCGCACCGTCCTTGCGACACTTTCATCCCGCCAATAACCGCGTCAATAAGATACTTATCGGGTATGTCTAGTTTACGCATCTTACTCAATTTTTGGAAGCAATAATCCCCGAGTGCCTGACCGGGTACACTTTCGTAAAGTGCAGCCTCCTTGAATAATTTGTTAAATGGAACGAACTTAAGAAATTGTTTCAGTGATTTCATCTTTCTCCATGTAATAGCCAATCGTGGGCGTGTATCGTACCACTGACGTGCATGGCCCTTTAGTCGTCCTGGAATTAGCCGCATAATCGCTCGGTCATCCCACTCATACACAGTCGCCAAGTCGTCTACGTGTTCTATCTATTTTTCGATGACCAAGTCATCCTTCGAGAGATCAAATATGGGGATCATCAATTCATCCCCTCTATGAATACAAGCACCTCTCGAATGACTCGAGTACGATCGTCGATCTAACTCTCTACCGTGCGTCCTGATCGTCCCTTTGTTCTTTAGCACTGTCCATTGAGGACGAAGAGGAATGGTACCTTCTACGTTTCGAGCCATGACAATCCGATTCGCGACGTGATTTGTGGCGTCCCATATTTATCGTGTATATTATCGTAATAGGCCGAACTAAAAGACACGTATTTGTCCTCGAATCCCACTTCTGATATGTCAGGAAACGTAGATATAATCGTAAGGAAAATGAGTCCGCAATGAACGCAGCTTTCTTTTTTCCAAAAACGGGAGACACACTATTTGTCCGTAACAATCGTTCGCTTGAACACGTCTGCGCACGTCCGAGACGTTCCTCCTCCGCGAGACCTCCCCACTCGTCGTCTTCCGCTACGCCGCTGTTTCTGTTGGCGCGCTTTCTTTTGATTTTTCTCCGAGCATCTCTAATCCGTTTGACCAGAATTATCTTACACGTGTGTAGTCTTGTTAACGTATTGCGTAAGAATTCTCTGTTTTCGTGTTAAGTTTTTATAAGTTTTTGATGTAACGATGAAATCAGCATTGTTACGGTAACCCGCTCGGATACAGCCAACCGAATCACAGTATGTCCGTTTCTTATTGTGTCCGATTAGACTCACGATAACTCTAAAGAGGACTCCTCGCTTGGTAACACCAATCGCCTGATAACACCAAAATTACGAACGTCGTAAACGATGGCTCGCAAACACTAATTATTAGGCACCGACATCAGAGCGGGAACGTCGTCCCTTCTTTGCTGACTTCTTTACAAAAGAGACATGCAATCTCATTGACCGCAATCTCGATTGTCCGATTCATTAAATCTTCTGTGTCTGATTTTTAAAAATTATTTAATTTTCCAATTTTCAAATTACTTAAATTTATTATTAAATTTTAAATTTTTAATTTTTAATTTGCGTTATTTAGTGTTATTTAGGTTTAGTGAATGGTTATTACGTCGTTAAGTCCCAGGACATTCTCGACTCAATAACCAATCTGCTCACCAACTGAATGATTGATGTCCATTTTTTTACCATATAGATTTTTAATTTTTAGGACTAGAAAAAAATAGAAAGCAAGTTAAACTGAGATTAAAGTTAATTTACATTGGTAGAAATGGATATGAATCACCATAAATTATAAATATATACATACAGATTGTTAAACTTTTAGTAACGTAATGTTTTAATTTCTGGCATTTTTTCTAGCTGATATGGAGTTACTTTTGTATCGATGTGCGCGCAACAATGCCAGAATGAGAACGCGGCCAAACGTATGTACATACTTTCTGTATGTATGCATATGTATACATACGTCGGTAGCATTTTCACTGCGTGATAAATGCAAATGTTTATGTTTATGCTGTGGTTTATGCCCTACTTGTAATATGACTACGACTACTGAAAATATTAACATTGTTTGTTAATCTGACTTTCGACTTATGGTAACAAACGAATTATGTTCTCCTTATTTGTGTTATTGCTAAAACAGGATAAGCTTTATTTTTGTATTTTAAGATTAGTGCTGGTGAATCATTTGTTTGAATTTAGTAATATATAGTTTCAAAGTTTTTTTTCTACTAGTCTAAAAATATTCAAGAAACTGTCAGATGCGCACAAGAAAAACAAACAAAAATTTAAAAAATAAAATTAGATTGTAAATCAATATCAGCAATTTGTTAAATGGCTGAAAAACGCAACACCACAAAGACCTGCCAAATCTAGTACTGCTTCACAAGATGATAATCGTACTACTACCTCTATTATCTCAAAGGATGATGACACATCGGAAGGTAAGAAATCTATTCAAAAGAACAAATCTTTTCTATTATTGTTTCACAAATGCCGCTTTTGCGAAAATCAAAATAGTCTAGATGAAAATGATTCGTGCACTATGATTAGTCAAATCTAATTTCTCTATTACGATTAGTTCTTTTACTAGAATCGTAATCAAGAAAGTACTGCACAAGTAGTATACAATTAATACACAAGTAGTACACAATTTTATTGGACTGTACTTTTGATGTCTTAAAAAAATAACAAATGAGTCAAATAATAAGATACGTCCATGTTGACTTTAATAGTAAGGTGATGATTCCATATGATTAAATAAAATCGAACAAAACTTCATCGACTTCATTTAATCATATGAAAAACAGGAGAGGGTTTAACAACTAAAATTATAAATAAAATAAACTACAACTTACTAAATTGGATATTCATACTATTAGAAGACAAGGATATGACAACGGTGTCAATATGGCTGACAAATATAAAGGAGTAAATGAACGGATTTATACTTTGGATATTTTGGAAATTAATAATGTATCTCTATATTTTCCTCATGCATAGTTCATAATTTAAATTTAGCTGATGTCATGCTGCATCTGTAAAGAAATAATCATTTTTTTAAATACTTTGAAGAGATTATTTAATTCTTCTCGTCCTCAACTACACACAATGGGAAATTTTAATGAAGTCTTTAAAATTGTCACTTAAAAGTTTTTCTCAAGGTCGTTATCAAAAGCCAATAAAATGACTTCATCTTAGTCATAACATTTTGTCAGATGTGTTGTAATTCACAATGTGGATGCTCATGGGAAAGTTTTTTAAAACAGTAGTTTCTCCTTGCTTTCTGTGCTGTATTCTCAGTATTTTTGTCGTTGTCTTTTCTAACAGAGTGGCGATCGAATAAAAATTGACAGTTCTTGGTCGGATTTGAACTCGGGTCTTCGGCTCGTTAAGACAACACACATCACTCCGAGCTACGACCGTCACATCGAATAAAATGACTATGTTCATAATTATTCGAAGTAAAGAAAATATTAGAAACTATGGCAAATAATTTATCATTTTAAAGCTGTATCAAATGCAAAAAGTTTGTTGTTACAAACTAATTAAATTATAGACTTATTTGTACTTTTTCTGTATGGTATAAAATTCTACATTTTTCCAATTTTTGTGCGTGCGTGCGTGCGTGCGTGCGTGCGTGCGTGCGTGTGCGTGCGTGCGTGCGTGCGTGCGTGCGGACGTGCGGGCGGGCGTGCGTGCGGCGTGCGTGCGCGTGTGTGCGCGTGTGCGTGTGCGCGTACGTACGTGCGTGGTGTGTGTGTGTGTGTGTTTATGTGTGTGTGTGTGTGTGTGTGTGTGTGTGTGTGTAAAAGTGTGTGTGTGTGTGTAGAGTAAAGGTTGAAAGTGACTGCCATTAACAATTCTTTATTCTTTTCTTCAATTTCTTGAGTATTTCAGGTTTTGTCTTGTAAATCTTCAGGTAGCCCAAAGGTAATAAGTAAGAAGAGTCAAATCTGATCGTGATGGCCAATCCTATCCTCCCTTATCTCGGTTCCTTCTTCCTATCCACCTTTGGGAAAACCTCACTTAAACTCAACGTAGTCCTATATCAAAATGAAGAGAAGCTCCATCTTGAAGCGGCTTTGATATCTACGTTGAAATGCCATTTCTGCGTGTCAAAGATTGGCATATTATCAGGAAGTCAATAGGAATCTCTTTTATCATTTACTCTAACACGTTTACACGCGTGCGCGTGAGGGGTTTTATTTTAACCTCAAACAAATATTTCAAAAAATTTGAAAGATACGGAAAAACGTTTTACACAAAAGTTTAGTTCGAAAGGAATCATAAGATAGCGTCATTGGTTTGAGTGCGCTTGCTAAGGTCATATGAAGTTCAACTTTTTTAAATGGAACCTCCTATTCTTTTGTTGCATATTCTTGTAACTTCCCTTATAAAAATTTTTCACCGCTTTTACACCTCATATAGGTCGTTTTTAGCCCGTTTTTAGCCCGTTTTATCATTTTTATGTCCGTTTCTTGCACTCTCAAGTACGCTTAGTCTATTGCGAAAGAGCATGACGAGTATACGTGAGTATGTGTATGAGTATTTTTTAGTGGATTGTCCGTTTTTAACACTCGTTTTTCAGTCGATGAGTGACAATACGTTAATACGTTCCTTTTTTACTCACAAAGATGAGGACGAAGTAGGTTGTCCGTTTTCAATACTCAATTTTCCGTTGATGAGTAACAACACGTTAGTACGTTTCTTTTTTACTCACAAGAAAATATCCGCGGATTGTCTCTAAATTGAAGTACATTTATTCTACAAACTTAAAAATATGTCCACGAATTTTTATAATTTATATAAATTTATATAAATGTTTTAAACTACTATAAATAAATGAACAATTATAATGATCGATTATTTGATTATTTTATTTCAAAAGCTACGTTCCAATATTCATTGTAAATATTGAAAATCTATAGTTTACGTCACATACACTATAGATTTTCAGTACTTGCAGTGAATATCGAAACGCAGCCAAAATGTGCTATGTGAGTATTTATGAGTGCTAAACGAGTATTTTTTGCTCGTAGCTAAATGTACGTTTTTACATCTCAAATTTACACACAGCACGTATTTACCACTCAAAAATACTCATAAGAATACGTTATTACCACTCGGATATATTCGTACGCAATCCGTTTTAACCACTCATTTTTACGGAAAATTGTCCCTTTGCGCCCTAAAAACGGATCATACTCATTGAATCAAATGTACGTTTTTACCACTCAAACTGACCGTTTTCGCCGGTCAAAAACGGGCCAAAAACGGTGAAAAATTTTTATAAGGGTTACCTCGAAAGTTTTTCAAAAATATACTATAATTATTTTGTACTATAATTATTTTGTCATGAAATACTTTTCGAGTTTTGAAAGTTACAGTTCCGCCGGCATTAGCATTACCCAAGGTGTTACCGGCCAGTGAAAACAAAATTGATTAACTCTGTAGAGTCACATCGAAATCACATCGAATGTGTATTTTTAGTTTACAGTAAATGCTCAAATGTACCACCATTCTATTGAATACATAATTACAACAGTTTTTCGACTGTTTTTCTGAGAACGTTGGCTGGTATACTTCTACACATCTAATGCGATTCTTTAGATCTTCAGCTATGATAGGTGTCTAGTAAACAGTATTTGGTATAATATTAATTTTCTGGTAAAAAATAAGTCAAACTTCGCTGATCCTCCGAATGCTTTGCGTTCTGGACACTTCCTCGAAATAAGAGAGTAATGCGCTTAAAAGTGCACGTAAAAATTGCAATTTTTAGCCCAAATATCTCGAAAACTACCGATTTTGTAAAAAATACAAAAAATAGTTATTATTTTTTAAAAATAAAGTTGACTTTAATCTGATTTAAAGATACGATTCTTCGAATCAAAAAAACCGTTTATTTAAATTTTATCTATTAATCTCAAAAACTATTGGTTTCACAAAAAAATATCAAGATACATGTAAAAAAGTTTCTTTGAATTATATCAACCAAAAATGCAATAAAAAATAGGTTCTACAATTTAAAAAAATAAAATTAACTTTGAAAAATGACCCGAAAAAATCAATGTCATTATCTCATGTCTCTCTCGGAACCTCTAAAACATTTGTATAAAACATATGCAACATTTTTCGCTATCTTGCTTTACCTTATGAGATAACAACCTGGGATGATTAAAATGAAAGACACAATACTACTTAAAATAAATTTTAAAATACTTTTATGAAAACACTCTTGGACGTGGCCTAACATTTCTGGTCACTTCGAACATTTTAAATAAACAAATTCAAACTTTTCTTTGCCAATAAATATTAATAAACAAATTTCAATTGTTCATCGACCCGTCTGGCCAATTATATGTGTGCCGCCGACTAGGTTCGTCTGGGGGAGTTCCTGGGGTTTCGAATCCTGGCTGAGGTAATATTTTTCGCAATAAATTCTTCATCGAATTTAGCCAAAAAAATTAAAATTAATATCCATTATAAAGTTGGCGGTCTTTCTGCATGTCTATCTCCGACGAACCTAGCCGGCGGCACGTAGATAATTGGTCAGTCAATGAACAATTGAAATTTGTTTATTAATGCTATTTTGAATAAATATTTTTTTTATTTAATCTTTGCTCTCACACGCACATAACACAAAAGAGGTGTAAATCCGACAGGGCAACTTCATGTGCACCTTAAATGATAATGTCAGCAGAATTGTAACTTTCTCGTAACTAGAAAAGTACTTCATGACAAAAATTAATTATAATGTTTTAAAAAGCTCTCGAAGTAAGCTACAAGAATATGCAATGAAAAGTAGAGGATTCCATTTAAAAAACAAAGTTGAATTCCATATGACCTTGACACGTTCACTCAAGATCGAACCAATGACATCTTATGTCCCCCTTCGAACCAAAGAACTTTTGTTGTTTTTCTGTATGTTTTATATTTTTCGAGATATTTGCCTGGGGCAATTAAAATGACACTGTATATGTATGTATGTACGCATATATGTAAAGTCATAAAGTAGATTTTTATTAATAAATCGAATTATAATAACTTTTGTAACTTGAAAACAAAAATTAAGTTGAGATAATTACGTTACGTCATAGAATGTACATTTTATTAATTAATTTAATTAATTGTGAGAAAAAATAAGACATGTTATGTGCGTTATTCAAAAGTTTATCGCATGAAGACAGAATTATTTGTTCAAATCATATATTTTACACGTTTATTTTCATCTGTTTAGATTAGAGTATGATTGGAGGCAAGCAGGCGGCAGGATGGGAGGAACCGCTTAATGTCTGAATATCAGCTAAACAAAAAAGGAAGAACACTATGTATTCGTTATACGAATTCAGACGAACCATTAACAAAAGATAATATTCATATAAGTTCTTGGAGAAGAGAGAGAGACACAGTGCGTGTGATCCGGCTCGAGAGAGTTCTACGAAGGGAGCCGGTTAACTGAGATAAAGTGCGTAGCGTGTGTAGTCCGGCTCGAAAGAGTTCTACGAAGGGAGCCGGTTAACTGAGATAAAGAGGTGTAGCGTGTGTAGTCCAGCTCGAGAGAGTTCTACGAAGGGAGCCGGTTAACGCAAGACAAAGAGGCGTAGCGTGTGTAGTCCGGCTCGAAAGAGTTCTACGAGGGGAGCCGATTAACGTGAGATAAAGAGAGAGAGACGCTACGCGAGTAATACGGCTCGAGAGAGTTCTGCGAGGGTAGCCGCTTAACGTAAGACAAAGAGGGAGACGCTACGCGTGTTATACGGCCTGAGAGAGTTCTACGAGGGGAGCCGCTTAACGTAAGACAAAGAGGGAAACGCTACGCGTGTTATACGGCCCGAGAGAGTTCTACGAGGGGAGCCGCTTAACATTAGATACAAAGAGGCGCAGCGTGTTACTTAGCTTTCGAAAATTCCAACTGCATCAACCATAATGAGGCTGCAATACATGCGCACGCTGGAAGATGCAACTCAGAGTATCCTCCAAAGCATCGAGGTCCTGGTATGCATCGGTTCTCCTTTACGTTGACGCTTCCTTTGGATGATGCAATGTCTGTAGCGAAGGACGCGGAAGTACGTCCTCTACACGTTGTTACCAAGCACGCAATGCCCGCACAAGAAGGACGCGGAAGTGCGTCTTTTACGCGTCGCTACCAAGCACGCAATGCCCGCACAAGAAGGATGCGGAAGTGTCTATTACGCGTCGCTACCAAGCACGCAATGCCCGCACAAGAAGGATGCGGAATGCTATGTTACACACGACAAATTGGGTGCACTTCCGATCTGTAATACGGCTACGACTCACTCTGCGATACCAGCAAGAAGAAGGAAGCGGAAATGCTCTCCCCTTCAAGAGGTTCCACGCCGTGACCAATCTGGGCGTTTCGCGTGTATCACTCCGCGAAGCGCCGGGTCACCTTTTTCCTCAGAGATGGCGTGACCCCGATAATCAAATTACGTCTCGCAACATTTTATACATTTTCCGCCCGCCTTGTCAACGTACGTTGACAACTTAATGACGTTGTTCATCCGAACTTGAGTAGTTTGTAAAACCTTTAATACTCGAGATACCAACTTGGTTAAAATTACTGCTCCGATTAACTCAAGACGCGGGATTGTAATTTTCTTAAACGGAGCGACTTTAGTTTTGGAGCACATCAATTGAGATTGAACCCTACCTTCCGGACTGAATGCTCGGATATAGATAACCGCACAGATGGCTAATTGTGAAGCGTCGCAAAATCCATGGACTTCAAATGCTTGCCCAGAGGTGATGTTTAACAATCGAGAAAAGGTTAAGGTAGGAATCTCGGTCAACTCCTCTTGGAATTGTGTCCACTTCTGAGCCGAAGAGAGAGGAAGGGGATCATCCCAGCCAATTTTTAGGGACCAGAGCTTCTGCATAATGATCTTCACGTTTATTGTCACTGGACTAAGCAATCCTAGAGGATCTAAGAGCTTGGCAATTGAAGACAGGACTGTGCGTTTCGTTACCGTGGCAGGATGAGATCCAGGAACGGAGAAGTGAAACTCGTCGGTCGTTGAAGTCCAACACAATCCTAATATGTGAATGTTACCAGGCTCAAATAAAACTAAGGGTGGCTTCTGATTGTAGTCAAGGCATAGGCCTTGAAAAATGGTAGCCTCGTTAGTGGTCTATTTCTGGAGGGGAAACCCGCCCGCCTTGCAGAGCGAATTTACTTGAGTAATGATTCGCTGCATCTGGTGAATTGAGTCAGCACCTCAGAATATGACGTCGACATAGCGTCCTTGCGTTAACAGCACGATGGCTAGTGATTATTGGCTTCCTTCATCTTTTACGAGTTGGATGATGGTACGAAGAGCCGAGAAGGGGGCGCAAGTAAGCCCATACATCACCGTAGTCAGTTGGTAGGTTGAAATTTCAGAGGCTCTATTGATCTAAAGCATGCGTTGTAGGTAATCCTTCTGCCAGTGATTCCAGAAACTCTCACAGGTTTGTCTAATCAACTGCCATCGTGACAGATGTGAGATCTTTCCTGAGAGAGGGTTCTGGTATTGTCGCTAGCGTATCTCCAATAAGGAAATGAGCATGAATAAGAGCAGTGAGATCCTCAGGGTCCTCAGTTAGTGGGCGAGAGTTGAGGATTGCCTCAATTTGCACCAAAAGTGTGTTCATTTCTTCATATGTCAGTAGCTCATTTCCCATTACACGCTTCGGATGATATTTTCCTGACTTCACTCCGGCTTCCCACTTTCCTTCGAAGTGAGGAGTACCGCCATTGAGTTCCGTCCTTTTCGAGTAGAGTTGCCCGTTTGTCGGTTTCTTTGGTCGAGGAGAGAAAGGAACTCTTGAGTTCCGAATCTGCTCCTTGAAGATTCGTTCTGCAGTTACTAAGGAGAGTGGCTCAGATGCCCCGTCTGCCCACAAATCTCTTGAATGCGGCGAGAAATGCGTCTGTTGAATAATCTGCGACAATTTAGAGGTGCCCGGTGGAGGTGGCAAGGCACCCAAACAAGATATATCCCTTGTACGTTTGGGTATTTCTTCCGCGCCAAGTTTTCAGCACGAATGGGCCAGCATAATCGACGGTTGAATGCAGGAAAGGAAGAGAAGAAGTAACCCTTTCTGGTGGTAGTTGCCCCTTGATCTGCTGTGCTTGTTTCTAGTGGTAGCGGGCACATCGAACTCATTTTAAGATGTAAAATCGAACGGGTGCTCGCCCGCCGATGATCCAATACTCGGTCCGTAAGGTTGCCAGAGTGACCTGGGTGCCTCCATGCAATGTTCCAAGATATGCATAGGCTCGAGCGTTCACAACAGGGGGAGCCTCAGATGCGAGAGATAGAGAGACACAGCGCGCTCACCGGCTCGAGAAAGTTCTATGGGGAGCCGGTCATTGTGATAGAGAGAGACAACGCGCTCACCGGCTCGAGAAAGTTCTACGGGGAAGCTGGTGAGCATGATAAAGAGAGACCCAGCGCGTCTACCGGCTCGAGAGCGTTCTATAGGGGAACCGGTCCAAGAGATAGAGAGGGAGACCGGATCCACGAGACAAGCCCAGGCTAGATGATTCGCAGGGTGTAGCCGGAAGGGCCAAGCCAATTCCGGGAACAACTAACTCGCACCCTCCGATGAACTGTCCCCAGTTCCGTGGTTGTTCTCGTCTGATGTAGTCAAGTCGCTCGTAGTCATTCAAGAATTCCTCGTACGCTGTGGCGTACGCAACATACGAATTCAATCTTCTCCTTAGGCTATTCATCATCCGCAATGCTCGGGAGACTCTCCGAGTTCAGTAGCAGATTTTTTGAAAGGCAGGCTGATGAGAAGCGTGAAGAACCTGAGGATTCGTTGCGCTCGATGCTGTGGTGCTTGATGCCGAAGGGGCGGGATCATTCGTCTCCTTTTTCGACGGTTCCTTTTCATGAGTAGTGGAATGATGTTTCTTCCCGCAGGTTTGACAGCGCCGAGTGTTACGGCATGCGGAAACCCGAGGCAGTTGAAGCACAAGCGGTGTCTTTTGATGATCTCTAGTCGTTGATTGACCGATTGTAATTTGTACTGAGGGCAATTGCCGAGGTAATGTGCCTCTGAACACAAAACGCATGAGTTGGACTTAGTCGAGGGCGCATCCGTATTTTTTCCCTGATAGTATGTCTTGGCTCCGCTTACAGTTCCTGAACGCCCTGCTTTCCCGGTTCTCGATTTTTCAAACGCCTGTAGTGAGAGCATTCGGGTGATAAGAAACTCGCTGAATTGACTCCAGGTGGGAGGGGTTTTAGATGAACCCAGATGGTGTTCCCAAGCCTTTACTGATTGACGGAGTCTAGACATTGTACGGCTATAAAGACAAAAAAATCGTCGTAATACTGCACTGGCCGTTTCAGAGTCTCGAGGGTGCGATGGAGCTGCATAATAGTAGTGTATAGAGTCTCCATCTCCTGAGCTGATTCCTTGGTTATTCGCTTCAGATTGAATAGCGAGTGCAGAGCTGAATTGACCAGCAGCCTTTCGTTCTCGTAGAAGGCAATGAGAGCGTCCCATGCTTTCTGAAAATTTGCCGATGTAAGCGTCGTGTTCTTCAAAAGATGAGTGGCGGATCCCACGAGGCTGGTCTTGAGATATTGGAGTTTCTCGACGGATGAGAGTGTCGGATGGGCGAGAATTAACGAACTAAACATATCTTTAAACGAGAGCCAATCCGAAGGCGACCCGTTGAATTTAGGGATGTCTATGCGAGGTAACCGCGAGTGGTGAAAAAATACTGGCACAGAAAAATTATGCGACGACGGCGGATGTTCGTGAGTGCTATCGGAATCCTGCTCGAGCAATGCCGTCATCTTCTCCAAAGACTCGAGATAAGTGCCATAAGTACGTATGAATATGTTCTCCGAAAAGTAACTATTACTCTGTATGAGGGATTTATCCTCTGGGCTTAGCCTCGAAACAGCGAGGATAATCGCGTCGTTCACAATGGCGAATTTCTCCCAATTCTCCTTCAGTGCGACTAAGTGCGCATTAATTCTTTGATTGGTGACGTTTGGATGACTAACGTTAGTCAAGTTCTCTGCCGCGTGAATTATCAAATCTCTAAGTACTAGTTGTTGCTCGATACGACTTTCTACATGAGTTGCTCTCATCCTGACGACTGCCCGCTGTATCCGGCTCGAAGGACCAAATGTAGATTAGAGTATGATTGGAGGCAAGCAGGCGGCAGGATGGGGGGAACCGCTTAATGTCTGAATATCAGCTAAACAAAAAAGGAAGAGCACTATGTATTCGTTATACGAATTCAGACGAACCATTAACAAAAGATAATATTCATATTAGTTCTTGGAGAAGAGAGAGAGACACAGTGCGTGTGATCCGGCTCGAGAGAGTTCTACGAAGGGAGCCGGTCGACGTTAGCGAGAGATAGAGAGACGTACGCATAAGTCGGCTCGAGAGAGTTCTACAAGGGGAGCCGCTTAACGTGATAGAGAGGCGTAGCGCGTGTATTCCGGCTCGAGAGAGTGCTACGAGGGGAGCTGGTTAACTGAGATAAAGAGGCGTAGCGTGTGTAGTCCGGCTCGAAAGAGTTCTACGAGGGGAGCCGGTTAACGTGAGATAAAGAGAGAGAGAGACGCTACACGAGTAATACGGCTCGAGAGAGTTCTGCGAGGGTAGCCGCTTAACGTAAGACAAAGAGGGAGACGCTACGCGTGTTATACGGCCTGAGAGAGTTCTACGAGGGGAGCCGCTTAACGTAAGACAAAAAGGGAGACGCTACGCGTGTTATACGGCCCGAGAGGGTTCTACGAGGGGAGCCGCTTAACATTAGATACAAAGAGGTGCAGCGTGTTACTTAGCTTTCGAAAATTCCAACTGCATCAATCATAATGAGGCTGCAATACATGCGCACGCTGGAAGATGCAACTCAGGATATCCTCCAAAGCATCGAGGTCCTGGTATGCATCGGTTCTCCTTTACGTTGACGCTTCCTTTGGATGATGCAATGTCTGTAGGGAAGGACGCGGAAGTACGTCCTCTACACGTTGTTACCAAGCACGCAATGCCCGCACAAGAAGGACGCGGAAGTGCGTCTTTTACGCGTCGCTACCAAGCACGCAATGCTCGCACAAGAAGGATGTGGAAGTGTCTATTACGCGTCGCTACCAAGCACGCAATGCCCGCACAAGAAGGATGCGGAAGTGTCTGTTACGCGTCGCTACCAAGCACGCAATGCCCGCACAAGAAGGATGCGGAAGTATGTCCTTTACGCGTCGCTACCAAGCACGCAATGCCCGCACAAGAAGGATGCTGAAGTATGTCCTTTACGCGTCGCTACCAAGCACGCAATGCTCGCACAAGAAGGACGCGGAATGCTATGTTACACACGACAAATTGGGTGCACTTCCGATCTGTAATACGGCGACGCTACGACTCACTCTGCGATACCAGCAAGAAGAAGGAAGCGGAAGCGCTCTCCCCTTCAAGAGGTCCCACGCCGTGACCAATCTGGGCGTTTCGCGTGTATCACTCCGCGAAGCGCCGGGTCACCTTTTTCCTCAGAGATGGCGTGACCCCGATAATCAAATTACGTCTCGTAACATTTTATACATCATCATATTATTGATAATCTATTCGCGGAACAACGCAAGAGAAGTTGAAAATTGAATTGACTAAATAAATTTGGAACTGTTTATTAATATTAAGACGGTAATTATTTATACTTTCCAACAACGATTAAAACGGATAATTCGAAATACTTTTCATATACAGGGTGGACCATTTTAATCCATCCAGTCGAATATTTCGAAAACCAAGCTCGGGAGAGAAAAATTTTTCAGACAAAAGTTGTTTGGTTTCGAGGGGACCATAAGATGGTACCATTGATTTGACCTTGAAAAATTATTTGAAAGTCACATGAAAGTCATCTCAATTTTTTTAAATGGCATTCCCTATTTTTTATTGCATATTCTTGTAGCTTATTTTGAGACCTTTCCAAAACACTATAAATAAATGTTTTTTCGTTAAATATTTTCCGAGTTATAAAACTTGAAATAATTTCTTAATTTTACATAAACTATAAAATATCTCGTAAAATATTCACTTTTTGATGATCTTACCTCAATACTTTTATGCACAGAATAATGAGAGAAATCAATTGATGTAAAGAAAACACATAGTTGTTTTTAAGAAAATATATGTAATTGTTAATTACAAATTGCACATTTTTTCTTAAAAACAACTATGTGTTTTCTTTACACCAATTGATTCCTCTCATTATTCTGTGCATAAAAGTATTGAGGTAAGGTCATCGAAAAGTGAATATTTTACGAGATATTTTATAGTTTATGTAAAATTAAGAAATTATTTCAAGCCTTATAACTCGGAAAATATTTAACGAAAAAACATTTATTTATAGTGTTTTGGAAAGGTCTCGAGATAAGCTACAAGAATATGCAATAAAAAATAGGAGATGCCATTTAAAAAAATTGAGGTGACTTTCATATGACTTTCAAATAATTTTTCAAGATCAAACCAATGGTACCATCTTATGGTCCCCTCAAAACCAAACAACTTTTGTCTGAAAAATTTTTCTCTCCCGGGCTTGGTTTTCGAAATATTCGACTGGATGGATTAAAATGGTCCACCCTTTATAATATAATATTGCGTTGCGCATTTTTCTTTAAAATATATTGACGTAACATTTTTAATTACTCTTGGTTGCAGACTGGTTTCTGATATTTACTTACAATTAGACTCAGAAAAGGCTTTATAATTAACATCGATTAAATAAAGTTATAAAATTATACGTTTGCCAAACTTAAACATAACAAAAGAAAATAAGTAACTATTTTGAATAAAGAATTGTATTGGAGGTAAGAATTGGAAACGTATGATATCATTGATATATTGAAGACGCGAAAATAATTTTGCATTTGTGATCAAATGTGAAATAACTTACATTAAATTAAATTAATTGATTGACCCACATTGAATTAAATTAATAAGATAGTCTAATTTCGAGACTTATAAAGATTAAACAATCTTAATTTGTAACGCATTCTTCTTCTGATTCTCTTTATCACTTTTTTGACAAGTCATTCGGAACAAAATTTTATTCTAGAACATATTGTCATAAATATTGTCATTCACTCATTCATTTGCTCTTGTACAATGTATTCACGTTAAGATACTTAGCACCGAAAAAAGTAATCCTTTTAGTAGCTATGCAATTACGTTAGTAACCTTACCTCTATTGCATTGTAGGGTGAAAAATCGCCGGGAAAGTTGATAAAAAAGGAAAGAAATGTGGCAGCTGGCTGAACATTGTTGATCGACGTGGAGTTTGGGTAGATAAGTGATGTTACGGCACTGATCAAATCTTCATCCTTCACAGAGATAATAGTATCTTGTGATGTCATTCTGATGCTTTTTTTATCCTTCCGATCACTGGATGTGGGAGTTTGCACAAGCGCATGAAATACCCTCGCCTTAATTTCAAATTGAGAGACTCAGCAACAGTTCCTCTTTATTCCACAGTCTTCATCAACTTTTGCTTCCTGCAAAATCATGATTCCTGTTAACTTGGCATTTCCACCAAGTATGGAATATCGCAGAATTAAGTGCAAATTTATTATATAATTTATATAATTTAAAACTTTAATTCCCAATTTATTGCTCCTACTTAGAAAATTAATATCAAACTGATTTCACGTTAGCACTCACACTTACAAAAAATATCTATACAGGATTGTAAACAAAAAATCGATCTACTAGAATTTTTTGTTACTGCAATAAGATATCGAAAATTTGAAATAATTACGGATACATCAATTATAATCGTATAAAAATTTACACATAAGTGTAAAGTGATGAAAAATAAGAATTAAGTTAGTCATATAAATTTAAATTAGTAAATAAATTTTGAACTAGAACAATAAATTAGAACTTAATTATATCATATGTATATATCTATCTTGTTTGTATAGGGATGCTAAGTTTACAAACGTAAAATTACGTTCCATCAGATGAATGAGTTTAGATAATGCATAATGTGACAAAGTAGTAGAGTATTGTTACGAGCGAAATCAAAGTTTCTGATAATATGTATAAGAAAATAATATATTTACAAGTGCACACGTCAATATAATGTGAAAAACTGTAAAAAAATGTATTTTAATTATATGTATTATTTAAAATAGTAGTATTTTGATATGATAGATACACAGATCTGCATCTTTTTCTAGATATAATAGTTTTTCACAGCTCGACACAGTGGAGAAAGAAAGCAAGCTTTTAGACAAAAACTGACAACTCAAATCTTCACAGATTTTGGTGACAGTTTTTTTAGAATACTAATGAAAACTTCTAACTGCACGTGGAAGATTTTAGCTGTCAGTAGATTTTTGTCTAAAAGCTTGCCTTTTTCCCTACTGTGTCGAGTTAAAAAGTACTTCAATTTGCTCTCTCGGCAAAAAAGGTTGCATCAGGGCAAATAAAAAAGCGTTTGAAAGGAAATTAGTAGTACGGTGGAATTGATGCAAATGCTGAACAAGCTAAGCTCAAAATTTTTTTTAGGTCACTAAAAACGATCAAAAATGACATTTTGTTATTGTGTTATTATATACAAAATCTGTTATTATATATAAAACATATTATTTTAATAATTTCCTACAACAGAAAGTTGCAGTTATTTGAAAATTGCAAACTAATAAAAATTTGTTATAAATTTCTTATTATAAATTTATGTTATAAATTTTTTATTTCAATTTTTAATAAAAATGTCTAAAAAATTTCAATGTAACTAAAGTAATATGTTAAAAATTAAAATAATTAACGTTAACTATAATTGATTTATTGTTAGAATACAAATATAACATATGATATTTAAATATACAATATATATAATACAATTGAAACCTGTTTGAAACATATCATAAAATATTATTAAAAATATTAATAATCGTGTCTGTACATAGATCTTAAAACTTCTAAAAAACTTTATTCTAAAACTTCATTGAAAAGGAAATATATAATAAATGTAAAAAAAAATGTAAAGTAAAAATGTACAAAATGAAACCAAAATTAAAAATAAATATTTAATGCAAAAAATATAAATATCAATTAAGTATTGAAAATTAATACAAAATTTAAAAATTAAAAAAAAATTTTAATTTAAAAACTTGGTTGCTAAATTTCAAAATATTTTAACAACAAATAATTAAAGTTGTCTCAATCGGCTCACTCGCTTTGTTCAAGCGCATATATAAAAATAAAAATAATGAGAATAGCAATGTTGTTTAAAATTTGTTGTAAGGACTGTGAAGCATGACCATGAAGCATTATATGTTGGACAGACAAAGAGACAACTAGGTACTAGAATAAGAGAACATATCTAATATTAAATAAATTGTATAAATAATAAAAATTAATAATATTTGATCATTCAAAATACTCGGTTGTTGCAGAACATATTTGAAAATTTTATCATTCATTTGATTGGAATAATGCAATAATTCTAGACAGAGAAAATAAGTGTTATAAAAGAATAATTTCCGAGATAATGCATATAAAGCAGAAAAAAAATGGAATTCTCAAAAGGTCACCGAGTTACTCGACGAAGCACATCTTGAAATATTATTTAAGCTTGCTAAGTAATCTATTGGTTCTTTGTTCATAGGCCGCGTCCAAGGGTGTTTTCATAAAAGTATTTTAAAATGTATTTTAGTATTGTGTATTTCATTTTAATCATCCCAGGCTGTTATCTCATAAGATATACAGAGCAGATATATATATATATACATATATACACATATGTATATATTAGGACCTTGAATAAGTTCTCGCTGTTTTCCAACAGATGATGTTACCAGAACTGCGTGCGTGTAGTTTAAGATGGTAACGCATCTATAGGGAAGTACTATAAGCAAGCTTGAAATTCAGTGTATGTCATTGCGCCGAAGTGTAAACAACTTTTTTTTTCATAGTGTTAAACATGTCGAGTTTTGTGCCAAAAAAAGAGTATTTGCGGGGAATTTTACTGCACTACTTTATTCAAAAAAAATCTGCAGCTGAAGCACACAGAATTCTTGTTGAGACTTACGGCGACCATGCTCTGTCGGAAACAACATGCAGAGATTGGTTTAGACGCTTCAAAAATAATGATTTTGATGTTGAAGATAAAGAACGCTCTGGCGCACCGAAAAAGTTTGAAGACGAAGAATTGGAGGCATTACTTCATGAAGACTCATGTCAGACGCTAACTGAACTTGCAGAATTATTAGGAGTGTTTTTTCCTGTTTTTTTTTTTTAAATAAAGCATTAATTTTCACGAAAAAACAGCGAGAACTTATTCAAGGTATTAATATATGTAATATATGTACACACACATATTTAATGCTGTGTGATATATAATATATGTATGTTATATATTATATAATATATATAAATACATACATATATTATATATCGCACAACATTAAATATACAATATTACAATATATTTTTAAATATTTTATTATATATTTTATTAAATATATTAAATTTAAAAAATATAATGCATTAATATTTATTTTCTTATTGGAATAAAAAAATACAAGAAAATGTGTAACATAAATTTTTATTCTTAGTTGGCACAACTTTTTGATATCATTATTTTTTGTAGTTTGTATTTTGTTTTTAGGATTGAGGATATATAGTCTATGAATATAACTCCGTTACTTTCAGTTAGTGTTTTAACTATCTTTATTTTCACACTTGATAACACATCCGCTCGCTTCGATAACTCCTGAATCCCTTCTACCGCTTTGGGGGTCGGTTTTATTCTCGTCGACAACCTTGCGCTGTTTCCCGAACGTTCTTTCAAGTTTTCACGTTTTTCGCATTGTAAAGCGCTTTCTTCTCTCGTTAGGCCCGCTGGCCCACGTCATTTCGTTGTGCACCAGGATGGCGAACACCTACCTGACGCTATGCGCCCAGTTCTCCATCCCAATGCACTCTCATCGCGTCTCTAATGGTTTTTACGTTTTATATTAAGACCGTTGCTAAATCCTTTTAAATTTTATCGTTAAACGCTTCTATTTTGATTTCGCGGTCATTGTCTTTGACGTTTTTCTTTCGAGTGCCCGTGTCTGTGTATGTATATATTTATATTTCATGACCTGTCTCTTGTCGATCTTTTCAGCGGAGCATGTGTCGATATGTAATCGTCACAGTAGAAAATTATTAATTATTGGTAGTATTTTTTGTATTTAATTGTGTAATAATTTATCATATCACTATTTTATATAATATAATTTTATATAATATACTATTTTATATAATATAAATGTTTTATATAATAATAAATGAATTACGCGAGCAAAAGAGGCCTATATGTTTGCAAACAAGCAACGAAAGATGGAACACAAAATAACAATAACAAAAGATAAACTTATAGATTTAATATCTCATTGCAAAAATACAAATAACGCAATGAAAAAAATCACAACAAAACATTCGAACGTTTCGTTTGAGAGTCGTTCTTTCCTTTGTAAGTGCCTGTCACGTTCTACTTGGCATCGAAAGACATCTAAAATTTTTAACCGTAAATTTGTATCACCGACAGCGTTTTAGTTCCTCATTTTAATTTGACCTGAATGCTTTCGGCATATACTGCTACGGAGTGGCTCTTTTGCGTAGATATGGATGACAAGGATATCTTTTATTGTTTTGGACCAACTTATTCTCGCTACTCAACGACGAATAACAGTTATCTCAGACCTTTATCTCTTGACCATATCGAGTTTATATTTTATAGTTTCTTTGTGCTCCACGGTTCTTTTTGTCTGACGAAATTAATAACTCTGTATCGAGATGTATGTATTGCGTGCGACAGAATGTTCTAGTGTTAATTTATATGGTCAAAATTTATGTAAACTGACGCGCGTATATTATGAGTGTTCGCTGATGAAGACCCCGTGTGGTCGAAACGTTCGAACGTTTTGTTGTGATTTTTTTCATTGCGTTATTTGTATTTTTGCAATGAGATATTAAATCTATAAGTTTATCTTTTGTTATTGTTATTTTGTGTTCCATCTTTCGTTGCTTGTTTGCAAACATATAGGCCTCTTTTGCTCGCGTAATTCATTTATTATTATATATAACGAGCGGAATTAATTTATCATTTTATATAATATAATTAACATAACATTGTTTTACAGTTTTTCATATTCATGCGTGCACTTAACATTTTTTTCTAATAAAGTTTTTACAAATATTATTTTTTTTTAGTATGATCGAGAGACGTAGTGTCTCGTGCTAAAGTCACGTACAACGAAGTTGCAGGATAATGACAAAAAGCACTATGATTACATACATATACGTGAAATCATGAATTTAACCTGGCTTACATTCATTACATTTATTAACAGTTGAACCGATTGAATCTTAAGAGTTCAATCGATAGTTAAGGTTTAATTTATATAGTAAAGTTTAGTTTTTCTTTCCTATGAATGGAGGTGTTGCAATACAAAATCTAGATTGTAAAATTTTGAATGAAATATTTCGTCTATGTTGTTGACCGTATGACTTTCTTACTTTCAACGCTAAGATGCAGTATCTTCTCAGACAAAAATCGTGTTTTTTCTTTCTCTTGCTTTTCTTTCCATAGTAGTAAAGCTATGCGTGTTCTGGACCACTTTGGGGTGGGGGTATGACGTCACAGGAGTGGGGGTATGACGTCACAGGAGTGGGGGTAATCAATTAATTAATCAATTAAATTAATCAAACAATCAATTAAATTAATCAAACAATTAATTAAATTAATCAATCAATAAAATCAACCAATCAATTAAATTAATCAAAAATTAAATTAATCAAACAATCAATTAAATTAATCAAAAATTAAATTAATCAATCAATTAAATTAATCGATTAATCAATTTAAAAAAAAATCAATTTTTCAATTTCTGCTTATAAAAGAAATAAATAATCAATCAATTAAATTAATCGATCAATCAATTAAAAAATCAATTTTTCAATTTCTACTTATAAAAATTTATAAATAATAAATAAATAAATAAATAAATAAATGAAAATCCATGAATCACTCAGTTTTTATCCGGCGCCGGAAGATAAGATTCTAGTGCGTCACACGATAGTGTTTAAACATTGTCACAAATTTCTAAAATTTTTTCTTATCTTTTTTGTTCAAAGGGACAATAAGACCCAAAGAAAACATCAATTCCGAGTTCCATGACTCACTCAGTTTTTATAAATTTCCGACGCCGGAAGATAAGATTAGATATTCTAGTGCGTCACACGATAGTGTTTAAACATTGTCACAAATTTCTAAAAATTTTTTCTTATCTTTTTTTGTTCAAGGGACAATAAGACCCAAAGAAACATAAATTCCGATTTCTATAAATTCTATGAATCAGTCAGTTTTCATAAATATCCGGCGCCGGAAGATTAGATATTCTAGTGCGTCACCGGGTTACACGCAAACCTTTCCGTTTTTTTCCCCACCCAAAAACATTAACGCGTTATTGGGTAGTTTTGAAAATTCCATCTCTTTAAGATCTTTCTTGAGCAATAAGGTAAGATCAGTTCTCAATCGCCCATGAAAGAGAATATACCTTGCTCTGTGCGTCGAATAAAGTTTCTATCTTTAACGTTAAGTCGTGTTTGAGCGCCACGTTTGGCTGCTGCTATCAAAGTCGGTGACTACAGTAAAAAAGTGCGAGTGAATTAATTCGAATAAAAGCAGTGTGACATTCATAAAACATGGAACATATCGAGGAATCTGAACGCAATCTGTTGGAGCAGGCCGATAAAGTCGTTACCGAAGAATGTTTAGCGTGGATGCAACGAGGAATGCGACGAGTTTATGGAAGAGCTCGAAGAACGCAGTCGTGCTAAGCGTCCAAGGCTCACGATTGGAAATAAGCAATCTTTGGTAGCTCAAATCGCGCGAATCGAGGGTGTGAAAAAAAGACTAGAAAGACGTTTTGTACACGTCGGTGGCGCTTACGCGAGTACAAGTGGCGATAACGCGGAGAGACTCGTTTGGCGAGAGATTGAGACCGCATTTGAAAATCGTGTACTAACAGGCGCGGTGATTAACACAAATCACATCGAACCGCGAACATTTCTAAAAGACGCCGGTGGTGTAGTGCTTGAGCAAGTGCAAGACGCCATTGAAAAATACAATAGCGTAAAAGTGAACACCATATTCAATGGGGAGTTTGCGACCGGCGATAAACGTGCCAATAAAAGTATTAACACACGAAATTGTGAACTCTATCGAACAACGGATTTGCAAGATTGGTACGAGCGACGCATCATCGAACCCACCCTGGCATCCCTCGAAGAATTCCAGGAGCGGGATAGCGGATGGGCGTTGTCGCGGATACTTAATTTGGTCATCAACGTAAACAAGCATAATCCATTGCACGCGGGATGTAGAATGGAAATACCGCGAGATATAATACTGAAGAAAGCGGTAATCAACGTGAAATCGACCGACAATGCCTGCTTCGCTTGGTCGATAGTCGCCGCTCTGTATCCCGTTGAGAAACATGTGGATAGATGCACCTCGTATCCCCATTATTCAACAAAGTTGAATCTTCAGGATATAGAGTTTCCAATGACTCTTAAAAATATCAATAAATTTGAACGGTTAAATAACGTATCAATAAACGTATATGGCATCGGGGAGCAGAATAAGAAGAATATGCTAAACATTCTCCCGCTACGACTTACCGGTGACAAAAAGGAGAAGCATATCAATTTGTTGTATGTGGAGGATCCGCAGGACAACGTGGGACATTTCGCGTGGATCAAAAATTTATCCCGCCTTGTGAGCTCGCAACTCTCAAAAAACCATAAGAAATATTTTTGCGATCGGTAAGTGCATATCATAATAAAATTTATTAAAATAATTGTTACTACTCGAAAGATATATAAAAAAAAATATATTATTTTTTTCAGATGTCTCCACTATTTCCACAAAAAGGAGAAATTGGAAGCCCACACCATTGACTGCGGAAAGATGAACGACTGCGCTATCCGACTACCAAGCGAAGACGACAAATGGCTCAGCTTTGGCAATTGGAGCAACAAGGAGCGAGTTCCGTTCATCGTGTACGCCGACCTTGAATGTGTCCTGCAGAAGACGGACAAGAATTCAACCACAATTACATACCAGCACCACCATCAGGTATTCAGCGTTGCATATTACGTGTGGTGTTCGTACGACGACTCGTTATCGTCGTATCGGTTTCGCCGCGATAAAGATTGCGTCGCGTGGTTCGTCGGCGAACTTGAAAATCTTGCGCACCGCGTAAAACAAATTTTATCAACAAATGTCCCCATGGAAACTCTTTCTAACGAGCAGCAGGAGGCGTACCGTAGCGCGACACAT
This sequence comes from Crematogaster levior, assembly GCA_901521435.1. NCBI lineage: Eukaryota > Metazoa > Arthropoda > Insecta > Hymenoptera > Formicidae > Crematogaster > Crematogaster levior. The sequence continues at coordinate 314,996 of CABEGB010000927.1, read as the reverse complement.
TGCCACATTTGCGAGAAACCGTTCACGCAAAACGACGACCGAGTACGCGATCATTGTCACTTGACCGGGCGTTACAGAGGTCCCGCGCATTCAAACTGCAATTTGAATTATAAAAATTCGCATACAATTCCCATAGTTTTCCATAATTTATCCGGTTATGATTCTCACTTTGTTATTAAAGAAATAGCTACCGCGTTCGAAGGCGCAGTCAATCTTTTGCCGATAACAAAAGAAAAATATATTTCGTTTACAAAAAATGTAGATACCGTCGAAAGATCAAAATCCTCAAACGATAATTGCATAAAATTACGGTTTATTGATTCATATAAATTTCTAAATAGTAGCCTCGATAAACTGGCATCATTTCTTAATAAAGATAAGTTGAAAATTTTACGCTCCGAATTTTCTCAATTCTCGATTGAGGATTTTGATCTTTTGACGAGAAAAGGTGTGTTTCCATATGAATATATTGATTGCGTTGATAAATTGGAGGACCTCTGTTTACCGCCACGTGAATCATTTTATAGCTCATTAACCGGTGAGACCGTATCCGAGAGCGATTACGCGCACGCCGCGAACGTGTGGAAACAATTCTCGATCCGAACCTTGGGCGAATACAGCGATTTATATTTAAAAACGGATGTCTTGTTATTGGCTGACATTTTTGAAAATTTCCGTGATAGTAGTATGGCGAGTTATGGTTTGGATCCCGCATATTATTATACTTTGCCCGGTTTTACATGGGACGCTATGTTAAAACATACGCGTATAAATTTCGAATTGCTCACGGACATTGACATGGTCATGTTTATCGAACGCGGAATACGTGGCGGCCTTAGTCAATGTTCCGGTAGATACGCGCGAGCCAATAATAAGTACATGCAGTCGTACGACCCATCGAAACCTTCCACATATTTAATGTACTTTGACGTCAACAATCTGTACGGGTGGGCGATGTGTCAACCGCTGCCTTACGCGAGTTTTCGATGGGTCGAAGACGTCTCTAACTTTGACGTGAGCGCGATCGCTTCGGATTCGCCCACAGGTTACGTTCTCGAAGTCGATCTCGAGTATCCGCGAGAGCTCCATGATCGCCATGCTGATCTTCCGTTTTGTCCAACGCGCGATAAACCTCCCGGTAAACGACAGGAAAAACTTCTCGCCACAGTCAATGATAAGAAGCGTTACATCACTCATTACCGTAACCTGCAGCAGTGTACGCGTCATGGCCTTCGCGTCACAAAGATACACCGCGTGTTAGAGTTTTCACAATCTCCATGGCTTCGCGATTACATCGAACTGAATACGAAATTTAGAACTCTCGCGACAAACGATTTTGAAAAAAATTTATATAAACTAATGAACAACGCGGTATTTGGTAAGACCATGGAGAATGTTCGAAATCATGTCGACGTTAAACTCATAACACAATGGAACGGACGGTATGGCGCGGAGGCGATGATCGCAAAACCGAATTTTCATAGCAGAAGCGTCTTCTCCGAGAATTTAATCGCGGTCGAAATGCGAAAACTCGAGGTGAAATTTAACAAACCGATATACGTAGGTATGTGCATTCTCGACATATCGAAAGTGTGTTTGTATGAATTTCATCACGAGTACATGGCACCGCTGTATCGCGATAATTGTAAGATAATGTATACAGATACCGATAGTCTCGTATACCACATCGAGTGCCACGATGTTTACGAGATGATGAAGCGCGATATTACGAGATTCGACACTAGCGATTATCCGATTGACAACGCGTACGGTATACCGCTCGCGAATAAAAAGATACCCGGTCTAATGAAAGATGAGAATAACGGGGTGATCATGACGGAATTCGTTGGGCTCAGGGCAAAGATGTATGCTTTGAGGGTGGACGGTAAAAAAGACACGAAAAAAGCGAAAGGTGTCAAAAGTAACGTCGTAGCGCGGGCTATAACGTTCGATGATTACACGCGGTGTCTGAATGACGAAATTGAAATAACACGTCGTCAATTTTGTATAAGATCCAAATTGCATAAAGTGTACACGGTATCTGAAATGAAAATCGCCCTGAGTCCGTACGATGACAAGCGGTATATCGTACCAGATTCGTATAATACTTTGCCATGGGGACATTACCGTATACCATTGTAACATATATATATATATTTGAAAAATGTATTGTTATTATGTGAAGGAATATTAATAAAGGTTTTTGTACACATGTATTTTTTATATATATTGTATATGTATTTCATATTCATTTTTATATATTGTATATATATTTCATATTCATTTTTATGTATTGTATACACTTTTCATATGATATGTTTGAAATAAAAAAAAGTTTATATTAAATCACATTGTCCTTGTGTATCCATGAATTGTGCGATCCATCGAATCCCAACCACTTTACGTAAACTTTGTCACCCTTTCTACGCAGTACTTTCTCCACGAGATACACGTCTGGGTGAGTCGCGCGGTGCAACTCGTATTCATAGAACGCTCCAGCGACGGATTTTCCGCGATAATCTTCCAGTAGATACGTTACGGGATTAGTACGTTGTACTTTAACAATTTTAAACACCTCGGTGGTCCAATTTGGTGTGTAACCTTTCTCGAAGATGGTCTTGTACTTGCTAACGCGTACCGGGTCGCCCACTTTGAACTTTGCTGGACCCGCGATCTTTATCGTGCTGTACACCGTAGTCAAGAGTCTTTCGGCGATCGTGGGGGTAACGTCGACAGGTCGCATGCCGATCGTTCGATGCACACGCGCGTTATAATTTGCAATGAGTCGCGGCAACATATCGATCCATTTGTAATTCCCGTTTAGCGTAAACATCTTCCACATGTCGTTCTTCAACGTGCGATTGAATCGCTCAACGACCGATGCCTTCAACACCGAATACGTGGAGTAGTGATTGATGTCGTGTTTCCTCAAAAGACGTTGCACATCGGTGTTGTAAAATTCCTTTCCCATATCGGTTTGCAAGTTTTTTGGACATCTCTTGCTCTCTCGAATTATCTTAGCGATAGCTTCGGCCGTCTCGCTTCCACCTTTACTCTTGAGCGGTACAGCCCACGCGTACTTGCTCAATACATCGATGACGGTGAGTATGTAGTGGTAGCCTCCGTTGAAACGTGAGTATGGACGCATCTCGACAATGTCCGCCTGCCACAGGTCATCGTATCCCCGAACTATAACGCGTCTTCGTGGAAAATTTCTTCTCGCCGGAGCATGTAGTTCTTCAACGAGTTGTCGTTTTTCGGAACTGGCGACCTTGGATTTCGATGAGTTCATGTTTCGACGGTGCGATTGCTAACTGATTGACATCAACTGATTGACGCGTAATACATGCGAAGAAATTACGATTTCTGTTTTTAACCGTTTATTTCCGTTTGTTATCTTTTAATAGCGGTTCTTTGTCGTCCGTTGGCGTTCGATAACGATCCATGACCCGTTCATAGCTGTTCCTGGCCTGTTCAACAGCCCCTCGATAGTTGTCTGACAGCCGTTCCTTGGTCGTTCGTTGTCGTTCATTGCCGTCCCTGAGCCGTTCATAGCCGTTCCCGTACCGTTCATTACTGTTCATCGTTGTTTGTTACAGGTTTCAGGATTGTCGTTCCTGAGCTATTCGAAAGTCGTTTTGTTGTCGTTCGCAAACCGTTCGCAAGACGTTTGTTAGCCGTCCCTGACTCGGTGGTAATTGCACGTCGAAGTTCGTTTATCGCAGTCCGTAACGCTTGCACGTCTTTCTCGATCGCAGTCCGTAACGCTCGTACGTCTTTCTCGATCGCAGTCTGCTTCTCGTCTGACTCTCTCTGCTGATTTTTCACAATTTTAAGGCATTGTTCCACATACAGTTTGTTGGCGACGTCGGTATCGGCCTCAGGCTGCGCTACGCAGCAAATCTTGCGCGACTTTGCATCATAATCCATAGCGACGCGGCACAACGCGTTATCGCGAATATAATTTCTCATCAATCTGTATAAAGAAGGCATGTGTGTGTCGCTGTAGTTTTCTATATAAACAAAGACAACTTCTTACCTATATTTGGTCAAATAGAGTTTGTAACTTATAGCAAAGAATTAAATAATGTATTCTTTCTTTTGACTATGTTTCATATATATAGATTATGATGAGCATCTTTGTAGCTTTGAGGTCCATAAAAAAAATGTTTGGTTATTTATTTGTTATGACGATCTTATTTCATATATGCCCACTTATTGTAGAATTGGAGCGAGAAGTGCAGCTACATATATTACGTTTCGCTATACATTATTATAATTTATTTTCTAATACATAATTTCTTTATAAATAATATGTATGTTTATATATATATAAGTATCTTTTAATATAACTAGAATATAAGAGTTTATAAACATGTATACTTTCTCTGATTTTTAATTATTAATATTTATCAATAAATAAATTTTACAATAGTTCTCCTTTTTTTATTTGAAAAAATCAGTAAGGATATATAACATTCTTCTTAAAACAATATTATATAATCTGTATACAAAAGGAAATTGATATTAAGAACAGTAAGATTTGTACTGCAGATACAAGACGAAATTTCTCTAACTCTAAGAATATTGTACTTAGAATATTTTCCTCTTTATTTCACAAGATTCCTCTTGAGGCCGTATATAAGAGTAAAATCCTGTAAGATTTAGAGGATTCCGCTAATACTAAAATTATTTTTTTTTGGGTGTGTATTTTTGACTAAGCGGACCCAAATGATCACGCAACGTTTCTTGACCCTCCACCGTTTGCATCTGACCTTGAACGACTGTTGCGAGTGAATCGTCCGTAGTTTCGAAAAACATTCGCGGTCGTGAGGATATCGTTCGTTGTCGTCGCCGTCATCGGTTGTACGTTTTCGATCATCGCACGCGGTGTAGAGGTCAACGGTGCATCGTCGCCGTCGTTTAACCTATATCGCTTCGAGATTCAGGTGATTCGATTAACGAGCGATCCACTCGTTTCCTCTTCATCTTACTCCATATCGCATCCTTTTCACGTTTCTGGACGGTCGGCATTTCAATCCCTACGTCATCGTTACGCGACACCGGTTCGTCTTTTATCGCATACGCGCTAGAATTGTCAACGATTTTTTGTAGCGGCTCGATAATTGGTCCGAGGTGTCTTTCGTCACGATATCGCTCTCGATTTTACCGGTCTTCAAAGCATGATATTTTTTGCGGATGGATTCGCTCGTTTTCTCAATCTCCCTCACAATCTTTTCGCGCTCACTGCTCCCAGCCATGTTGAAAGAAACGTCGATCGCGCACGTTTGACTACAACGAGGTATCGGTAACGACTAGCCGCTTCGCGGTATTGCGAACACGTTAAATCCTTTTCTGTATCGTCCGTTATTAAACGAGCTGTCCTTGTCTATCACTACGAATCCATACTCGCGCTGCCAACAACCGCAACATAACGCACAAAATTCATCGTACGACATGTCGGTATTCACGTGATCGTTGTACACATGTTTCAAGTTGGTACCATCCTGTTTAAACAGGATTAGTAAATTGGCGTTGTCGTGTATGAGATGTTTTGATATTCTCGCGTACGACTGACATAGGTAGAAACAATCGACGTTCGAGTGTCGACCCATCGAGAAATATTCTTTCACTACGTCTTGTTTATCACATGCCACGTCATCGAAGACAAAGATTGAGTTTGGACGCGCCTCGCTCGGTGGAATGACGTCACTGTTATTGGAGAATGCAAAGTAGCCGATTTCGTCGATGTCATAAGATTCTCCAAGTACTGATATTTTGGCTGTTGCAACGACTTTGAGTATACATACACATTCTCGAAACGTACACCGTGTGGACTTTCCAGTAAACTTATCAAAACGTTGGTTTTACCGCAATTCGAAGGGCCGCAAACGATCGCGCGTATAATACTCGGTAGCATCGTACCTTGCGTTGCGTTTCCGCGTTGTCTCCCATCGACCGTAATCTGTCGTCGAAATTAGTACTTTGATCGTCGCCGATTGCACGAACCGCATGTTTGCAAACAAAAATGCAATGACGGAGTCGTGAGAACGTGCCTATTTATATGTGTGCAAAACCGCGAGTCGTTCAGTGTTCGAAATGTTTTTGCTTCTGACGGATGACAGTGATATTTACGATTTAACCGTCGAACAATTGAAGTATATACCCAAGATCATTCTACTGCGGCAGTTTTCTAATTACATAGATTATGTGTGGGATAAACTTCCAGAAGATATTAGAGCGGATCCCGAAATTCAACAACATCGTCGGTGCCTGGAACATTATAATTTACCGTGTCATCAAACGCATATTGACGGTCCGCCACCATTGATAAAGAATTGCGCTTCGAGCGAATCCGTAAAAGGCGGCAGTCTGCTGAATCGTGCAATAAACGCGCTTCCATTCGAGTTATATATTCCCGGCTATCAGTTTTGTGGCTCGGGCACGCTTTTCATTTGGAAAAGCGATTGGCGAGAGGCGATCAGGGTATAAATCCACTGCGTGCCGCGATCACGACATAGCGTATTCTCGGAGTAACGATCTCGCGGAGAGACACGCGGCGGACCGGATACTCGCCGAAAAAGCGCGAAGACGCATCGTCGCGAGGGATTCCGCTCTCGGTGAGAGAGCCGCAGCCACAGCTGTCTGGGCGGCGATGAAAGCCAAGACGAAGATCGGTATGGGTATGAAAACGAAGACGAAGAAAAAGGCGGCGAAAAAAAAACGGATACTTCCGGCAGCAAAACGCGGCGGCATATTGCCGATTCTACCAATGTTGGGCGCGCTCGGATCCTTGATCGGCGGAGCGGCTGGCAAAAGTGGTGAACAATGGCAAAGCTGCGCGACGTCAGCTCGAGGAGCTACAACGCCACAATCGCACGATGGAAGGTCGCGGAGTGTATCTCGCTCCGTACAAGTATAGGCGAAGTGTGTATCTCGCCCCGTACAAACGCGGGCAGAGAGTAACAGCCAAAAAGAAAAAAAAACGTCATTAAAAAAAAACGTTAAAAATGCCTACGGGTGTGACAACGAACGTACAATTGGATCAACTGGCAAGACGCATGCGTGTACCATACTTTAGAGATGTTTTTATGCGTAACGCATTACCGATAAGCAGTGTACGTCGAAACGAGAGCGGTATCGTAAATCTAGATGATGCGACGGGTCCCGGCACTCATTGGGTGGCGTATGCAAAGAGGGAAAATTACGTGGTATATTTCGACAGTTTTGGTAATCTTCGGCCGCCTAAAGAACTCGCGCAGTATTTCGGAGACGGTGTGACGATAGAATATAATCACGCATCTTATCAATGTTACGGTCAGAGCATCTGTGGACAGATGTGTCTATGGTTTTTCCGAACAGTCGACACGCGCGAATTTAAAGCTTGACGAGGTGTCGTGAGGACTCAGTATTCATTGAGCGGCTTCTTTCATCATGTCGCTAACGCTTATGTTGACCGGAAAGAGCAGTGTCCTTGCCGTAAACTACTTTCCACCCATAGATTTGAGCGATGACAATTACGAGCTCGGTCTAATGGACTTTGAAACTTATTACACGATACCGAACGTGAATGCTTCGAATAATAAATTTTACTTTGACAACGATTTGGAAAAAATTACGATTCCCGAGGGATCGTACAAACTGCAAGCCATAAATGATTTTTTGAGGCGTGCAATTTCGCGAAAACGTCCGCGACCCGTCGACGATGAAGATGAAGAATATCCGATAGTGCTTCGCGCTAATTACAGTACGATGAAAAGCGAGATTAAATGCACCTACAAAATAAACTTTAGCAAGCCCAACAACATTGGACCGCTGCTGGGATTTTCATCGTACCGCGTGCTGAAGCCGGGACAGTGGCACGAATCGGACATGCCGATTAACATCATCAATGTGAACATTATCCGCATTGAGTGTAACGTGACCGCAGGCGCGTACTGCAACAGTAAACCCGTGCACACGATACATGAATTTTCACCGAGAGTGCCACCAAGATATAAGATATCGGAAACGCCGATGCAGATCATTTATCTGCCGATCGTCACACGGAGCATTACGGATTTAACGATTCGCATCGTCGATCAGGACGGACGATTGCTCAACTTTCGAGGAGAAGAGATCACCATTAGGTTGCACGTACGACAACGGCGATAACGCGTGCGACGCATGAGATGCTCGTATTGAACGGATTGGAGCGCGTGAGAGACAAGCAGACCAACTTTGAGAGAACGATAGCGACGTCAACGTTTGACAATATTCAGTCACGCGGTTGTATCAAGAAAAAGAAACTCAACGCAACGAACGTTGAATTTTTAAAATCTTTGGGATTTGCGGTGCGAAACGTCTGACGTGAACAATGACTGACATTCTCAACATCGGGGGTGAGCCAATCTTCGACGATCGCATCGTCAAGATCGAGTCTCACACGTACAATCCATTTGCCAACACGACGTTCGGACATAGCGACGAGATAAGAATACCCATACAGCAACAGGATCTGTACACGTTGCCATGTGAAAGTCTTCTATACATCGAGGGAAAATTAACGATAAACAAACCTGCCGAGGGATCTGATGTGACATTGGGAAATAATTGCGTCGCATTCATGTTCGATGAGATTCGATACGAACTTGACGGTGTGGAAATTGATCGCAACAGAAATGTGGGAATTACCAGCACGCTCAAAAACTATGTATCGCTATCGTACGACAAAAGAATGATTATGCAAAATGCTGGAATATTTCATCAGTCATATTGAATGGATACTTCAACTTTTGCGTACCACTGAACACACTATTGGGATTTTGCGAGGATTACAAATCTGTGGTTATTAACGCTCGTCACGAATTGATTTTAATACGCGCACGCAACGACAACAATTGCGTTGTGGGAAATCCTGCGCTCGAGCCCGTGATTGATATATTCAAGATACAATGGCGAATGCCTCACGTTATGCTGAAGGAGATAAATAAGCTATCGATGCTGCGTACTTTGGAAAGCGGACGATATCTCAACATGGGTTTTCGTTCGTGGGACCTGTACGAGTACCCGCTGTTGCAAAACACTACCAAGCATTCGTGGGCTGTAAAAACCACGAGTCAGCTTGAAAAACCGCGATACGTTATTTTTGCGCTGCAGACTGGTCGAAAGAACGTCATGTCCGAGGATACGAGCCGATTCGACGATTGTAAACTGACCAACGTGAAACTCTATTTGAACTCTGAATTTTATCCATACGATGACCTGAACTTAGATTTCGATAAAAAAAGATGTGCTATGCTTTATAATATGTATGCACGTCAATCCTATTACGGATGTGCCCACTATGAAACGTTTTGTACGGTGCTTACGTTTCTGGAAAAAGGACCTTTTGTGGTCATCGATTGCTCACGACAAAACGAGTCCGTCAAGAGTGCCACCGTGGATGTGAGATTGGAATTTGAGTGCAAAGAGAATGTGCCGGCAAATACCACCGCGTACTGTCTCATGATACACGATCGTGTAATTCAGTACAATCCATTGACCAACGTAGTGCGCAAAATCACCTGAGTGCCGCAGCATTGATATAAAATGTACGATGCATCGAGATCGGCCGCAGTCTTTTTTCAACAATAATAAAAAAACATCATCATGTGCGTACTGACGTTCATGGATCTGCAAGGGTTTATCGTCGGCAGAAACTTTGTCGTGAAGGAGTTTGCCGCTCTTAGAGAGGGATCCATTCTCTCTCACTATATTTTTGGAAGCGCCGAACCATGGTGGCTTCTCACCAAAGCGGAAAAACAGCATGCATCCCGGTTGACGGCGAATCATCATGGATTACAATGGGAAGACGGAATGATTCCATATGGCAAGGCTAGAACTTTGATTACGACGGCGGTGATGGGTGCGACGGAGAACGAGATATCACCCATCGTGTACGTCAAGGGACATGAAAAACGAGAATGGCTGCGGGATCTGTTACTGGATGACACGAGAGAAGAAGTCTATATCGAAAATATTGATGCACATTATAAAGACATTGAATCTTTGAATAAGTTGAACGTTATGTATACGCTGCGTTGCCAGAAACATGTATCAAACTGCGCTTTACAAAATGTATTTAAACTATTCAATTGGTGGTCCGACCATAAAAATATACATGTAACCAATTGTACTTTACAAGAAAAAAAACGTACATCCAAGTGATGGTCTAACTATAAAAATAAATATATTATTAATCAAAAATAGTTGTCAATTTTTTTCCCCTTCCACTATCCACCCATATTCCTTTTCCGCTTGCGTATGGTTAAGATTATATCGTTTGTTCTCGTAATTTCTACGCTGACATTGGTGCTTGAAAATTTAGGAGAGGAATAATCCCCTCTCTATTGTAATTCTTTTTTTTTATTGACGCTGAAGAACACGATCGTACACGTTCAGTGTTGCATCAGCCGCTGTACGAACCGCTCAGCGAACAGCTTCCCGTTATAAGAACAATGAACTACGGCATAAATTATTACGTTCCGACTGAATGTGATAAATGATCTGATGAGTAAGTATCATAAATTTATATATATTTTACACAATTTTATACAATAATAGTTTCAGTTTTCGGTAAATCGGAATTACATTACAGGAAACGTGCTATCTCGGAAAAATGTCCGCGCTACATGCATATCATGAGAAGGACATTTGCTCTGACATCTACGGCACATAAATATTTGGAAATTGGCCTCAAAGTGGGACCCGTGTCTTCTGTGGAATTAATTCTCGGAGATATCCAAGGACATCAGATGGTGTTGTTTTATACAACGTGGACAAGATTCATCGAAAGACGCGTGGATATTGAACGATTCCTGCAATCAATAGCTACTTCGCCATTGCAGATTGGAGATCTATCTGTAGGACTCGCTGCAATACGTGATGTGAGCGTTGTAAAACTAACATTACACGCCACATCCTTATACATGAAGCCATTAACCGTATTCTTTATGTTCGAGCTAGAACATTGTGTCGAACATGTATATTTCAAGCTATGTCAGAGTATAAAAAGCGTTAGTGATAGATATAAAGATTTTATAGATATTTTGCGTAATAATTATTTTATCGATAAACGTGGTGCAGCTACAATATTACGTCAAGCTTATGATAAAACTTCAATCATAGATTGTGAACTATTAGCTTATGCTCTAGATCCTATAATGTATGATGCAATTCATCATCAATAAATAATGGTAAAAATTACTTTAATTCTATTTCTTCCCCATACCATTTCATCCAATGTTTCCTTAGATAAATTAGATTTAAAAAATTGATAAAAAAGTTAATATAATTATTTATTTAAAAAATAAATTTAAGATTAAATATTGTAAGACATGCGAGCAAGAAAGGGAGCGCTTGTGGGGAAAGGGAATACGCGCTTGTGGGAGAAAAAAAGTTTTATTTTATATTATTTTAAAAAAATATTTTATTCATAAGAAATGTTTATGCGTAATTTATACAAAATGTGTGTGTGTGTGTGTGTGTGTGTGTAATTTATATGTAAAAATAAAAAATTAAATTGCATTACAATAAAATTAAAAATTACAAAATTACAAAAATATGTTACTCAATTCTCCTCCGGTGGATCCTCCTCCTCATATGGATCCATTCCAAATAATTTTCTGAGATCGAAAACATCGTGTGGTGTTGAATGTACTTGATCAGTCTCCCAATTCTCCTCCGGTGGATCCTCATCGTATGGTTCCATCCCAAATAGCTTTCTAAGACTGAAAATATCGAGTGGCGTCGAATATAATCGGTCTCTTTCCGTGTCGTACCATAATTCCTCCAACTGCTCTCTTAAAGCGTTTCTTTTCTCGCTTGTACTTCCTTTTTGTGATACTTACGTATCCTTTTTATCTTGTCCATGCGTATATATCCCTAAAAATAGAAATAAATATAAAAATTAAAAATCTGAGAGAAAAAATTATTTACATCTATGTGTCATACATACTTGTTCGTGAGAAATTCTCACTCGCACCTCGTTTTTTAATTGTACTTCGACCACTGGGATGTTGTCCACCCAGACCCACTGCAAATAACACATGGTTAAAATTATAAATTAGTCAACTTTCCTAAACATGGTACACTAAAAATACGATTTTGACGTAAACTACACTCCGAAACATGATTTTTTAATACATGGAGCGAATTAAGAGTCTAATTATTTTACACTATATAGATACACACGATATACTTACACCTCTGGCGGGGTACTCAATTTCGATATATTCCTTGATCTTACAATTGATTATAATTAAATATCAGTGAGACTAAATATTATTTCTACAACAAAGAAAATTTTATTTTCTGAAAGGTGCCCGCTCATCGTCAGCCTATTTGTTACACGGACGCTCCTGAGTCGGCGGCTCGGCCGCTAGCGGTCGCGCGGTAGTGGGAGAGCGGTAGGCGTCGACTCAAGAATCAAGCCGAAATGTGCAACTAACGCCGAGCACTGAAATAGTGCAATTGTTTATTACTAATAAAGATTGCTAATAAAATAGTGAAATCAGTCTACAATATGCAATTGGTAAAATCGATGAACGTGATTTAACTATTTCATTAATCAAATTCATAATTTTTTTGAAATAAAGTACTTTTCGTGAAGTATTTGTTTTTTAAGTTTTTTAAATGGCAGAAAATATTTCGAAAAAAATTTTTCAGCGAAGATTGAAAAAAAACAACAAAAAACGTTAAAAAAATGTAAAACAAAATGAGGCAAAACTCTGCCATCGACGGTCCCAAGCCCGTGTAAAAGAGGAGGGTGTTTCGACTTTATTCATCGCTAAAAATTTAGTGTTGGATCCAAATACTGATGTCTGAGATTAAAAATTTTAAAAGTCGAATAATTCCGCGAAAAGTGATCGCAGCGCCATCTATGACCAGTGTTTTGTATTCGCCTCGAAAAGACCTTTCAAACGAGCCCCCTCTCGACCCATGTTGCCATTTAAGATTTTCATCCCCCCTCGTGCCCCACGCCCCCCCTTGGGGTGGGGGGGTTGCAAAAGATACCTTTATTGAAAAATCGTTTTACGTGTTTCGGCGATTTTCGATATCTTTATTTATTCAAAAGTTGCAAGACCGTTTCCAAACTTTTGGTACACCCTGTATATATATACACACACACATATATATATATATATTTATTTATATATTGAACACAACAATGTAAAAAAACACACACAACTATTCATAAGTAATAATTGTAAAATCACATCATCTTTATTCTATGTAAATTTTAACCAATGTCTTTATATATATAAATATCTACAAATGAATCAAAAATAAAAAAATAATAATGTACATATATATAATAAACCGTATTGTACATAGTAAAAAGGTTTCACCCTGTGAAACACTAAGATTTTTATTTATTTTAATTGTAAGACCTCCCCATTTTCCTCCTGTACGATAAGACTACACGAGGTCCGATCCCGAGTAAGAGGGATTAAGTTCCCACACTCAAAACAAGACCGACGATCGTATTTCCTCAACTAATCCAAATTTCTTGAGTGCGATCGGCTCGTGACGCAAGAGATACATAACTTGTGCCTCTGAGACTAACAGATTGTGTGTCCTAGTCCTCTCAACTTCTCACTCCTTATCTCATATCTCTTTAAAACAACTGGAAGACTCGGACGTAACATTATAATATTTATATGCCGTCTCATTTAACTGATGATGTACGAATATTTGGCCTTTTAGATGAATTCTTTGCTTTTGCATTTGAAAATTATTTAGGGCAACTTAAATAAACAATTAAATCTCCTAACAAGCCACTTATACAAATATATCGTCGACTAAAAGAACTTTCTATTTCAAAAATTAATTAAATGGAAATAAGAAGGCCGTATAGGTTTCACGATCGAGCAAAACACAAAGATGTTTAAAAATTCATCGAAGTTTAACTAGACTTTATTAAAAGTAAAAATATTGAACGTTTCGACTACACTGAGTCAGCACTCATCAGGATTTAAAACAATGTATAATAGACGCATTAAACTAAACGTCTTTGTTTAAAATATACATACGTAACATGAGTTTGTATAAATAAATAACATAAAAATAAAGAAGAAAATAAATATGATTAGAAACGGCAAACATTTCGACACCGGTCACAATGGTAAAAATAAGGTAGACATGATAAAATGGCAGGTCAAACGCGTTACAGTCTAAAATATAAAACCTAATTTGATACGAACTTATTCGTCGTTTTTCGGCGAGAATATGTTGGTCAGTTGAAAGACATGTTGTCACCTCCTTCTTAAACAGCGTCAACGTTTGAGATTTCTTTCTTTTGTCAGTGATATGTGGGAGATCGCATTCTAAGAGATAAAAAGTATAAAGTCATAAGACAATCCTATGAAAACGGAACGGTAGCTCAGTGTTACAGACACCCATTAAGGGGTATTCTGGTGTAGAGGCATAAATTTTGGGCGTTTTGTCGAGCTCGATAAAACAAAAACAAAAAATATTTTTACCATTTATTTTTTTATAACATATTTATTGATATCTTGAAAATACACAAAAAAATTTTTGAAAAAAAAAAGAAAATTAAATAAGTTATAAGCTGGTAAAGTTGGGGGTAAAAAAAAAACGAGGTGTGCTGGTTGACACGATTGCAACCTTCTGGTCATTTGAAACAAAATTTAAAAAAAGATTCTTAATTAGTAAGAATGTCGTTATAGCCCCTACCTTTTTTTTTGTTGTCGAGGGGGAAATCCTTTATGGATACCCGAGGAGTTCGGGGGAACCCCTCGGGTTATGTGGGACTCACCGTATTTAGCCGGCATACCCACTAAAACCCCCCCGGGTCAAACAACTCGGCCTTAGTGAGAGAGGGAGAGGAATCACCTAAAGGCATGCTTCTCTCCCCCTATCGGGCAGGCCCGCACGGACTCTTCCGAAATATCGATCGGCCCCGCAATCGCCACAACATTACAATAAAAGCGTCATGAGTACGTTCGCCGCTGAAGAACACAAACTCATAAACTATCTCGACAATGGCACGAGCTCTCCAGCTAATAGGAAACAAAGTATATCTAGCATGAAGGATTGCAAGGGAGCTGATTTGCAAAGTGCGAGAAACCCGATGACACCTACGGGTGCTCTCGTGAGTGCCGGTTTTCAGGTATAGTTCAGTTTTCATCTCAAATCTAAGGTGTCTAGAAAGTGTACAAACAGTACACCTATAATGGAGTTTTAATTATTGATAGGTATCGGCGACGGTGACCCGCACTGTAGACGCTGAATCTACCTTGGCACGTTCATGCGGCGAGACCACTGTGGAACCAGCGACGAAGGTACTGAGGAGTGGAGATCTTCAAGTTGATCTCGATTCGACTCTGGCCCGCTCGTGTGGCGAGACAACCATCCAAGCTCCAACGAAGCTCCTTAGATTGGATCTAGGCGAAGCTGGTTCCACCCTGGCGAGATCGTGCGGCGAAACGACGATCCAACCGCCGACAAAAGTCGCCACCGCCCGAAGAAATAGCGTCAAGGACACCAGGGATAATAGGGACACCAGAGATAGTGCCAGCGAGGGTCACACTATGGCTGAGCGCGATTTAGGCAGCACGTTGAGACTTCCAGCACAACACCCGCCACTATACAGTCCAGATAGGGTAAGATAGTGTCTAACAAATTATGTCCAAATTCGTTTTCACGGATCACAAAACATTTGACATCTGAAATTGTGTGTGCTATTTTGGTACTATTAATTGATACTTTTCACAGACTAGCGATCGAGAATCCAACTTCGATTCGCTATAAACGCAAACTCAAACGAGAACGAGTCACGACGGGAAGATTGATTGCGGACGAAGCCGCTGGACGGTATTCTCCGATTAGATTTATGAATCATTGCATGTCGAAATCTGCCGCTATCAAAACAAATGAAACAACATACTTCATTTTATATTGTTATTTATCGCGATTGCCATGTTGTTTAGCTTTTTATTCTGATTACATTTACTTGTCATGTGTTTATTAATGATTTTATAGAGCCTATGTTCATCGAAATTAATGATGTTCCTCTCATTAGAGAAACTTTTCTAAATTCAATACTTGATTAGCGAATTTTTCAAATTAAAATCCTGCGCGTTTCGTCAAAGCGGAAGATAAGCACGCGTGACTCAACCCCGTGCCAAAATACAACCAATGAAACAGGGAAGACTTTCGAAAGGACTCTTTCTTGCCTTTCCTATCGTTTTTACGAGATCGAGCGACTCCTCGCTGCAGTCAATCGAAATATTAGAACGTTTAGTTAGAGAATTTAAGTATAACAATTCGATTAATTAATAATTTCAAATTGAATCATTAAGAAAATATCTTTATAAAGTTAGAAAAATGTTACAAATGTAGAGAGTCAAAGTTGGAAATAATATTTCGATCGTCGCAGCTTACCGTGCATGTGCAAGCATGGTGCAACAGTGTCATAAATAGTGAATGGCGCTAAATCGTCGTGCTGACAGATAAAATAGCTCGATGCTTACATCGATCACGAAGAACATTTTTTTATTTTTATTGTTACTGTTTGTTTGTTTAGTCTATTCTCCAATAAGTCATGTCATGTTGCCCGGCTTCGTTACAAGATTTATTTCAAAACGAACTTGCGCTATCGAGATCGATAATGAGTATCGTTTAAGTGTTTGCTCGAATGTAGATTGTTTGTGTTACAGAATATTCTTACATTCATGCTATTGAATATTTTTACATCTGTTTTCTTCATAATACATTTGTATCAAAACTTTCGATTTAATTTAAATAGTAACTTTGGAAATAAATTCAGCATTTTGTGTAGAATAATTATATTTAAAAATAAAAATAATTATATTTAAAAAATTGAAAGAGAAAGAATTGTACTTTATCATTTTACATTCGAGAAACATACCGTCTTCCACTTCAGCCGAGACGAAGCCGCGGCAACGTCGCTATATATCAAACTCGAGAAAGAGCAAACGAGATGCGTTAAGCTCGCGATGTACTGTTAGCTCAATAAATAGCGTAAGCCAAGGTGTAACGATGGACAGGTGTATCACATATCGAGATCTTCTCGTAAGTCCACGCTTAATTGAAAGATTATACGAGACGGATTAAATTCTACCGGTTTAAGAAACGATGATGAGACGATGGCTCATATATTCTTAAGTTTCGTTACTAACTTTGTCCTTACATCCAAAAATGAACTTTTCTTTATACATATATAGATATATGTATACAATACACATAGATATACATATAAATATAGATATATTACCCTGTTGTACATACTTTTTCCACCGGAACCTCCTCTACGTAATGCTACTGTAATTTTGTACACTTAGCGCATGTATACTTATATATACTTTTAATAAAAGTCAATAATATAACGGCATGTCTTAAACGTACCTGTTTGTCATACTCAAGAAATTATAATCAATTTAAATATATAAGCTGATCTAATTAACAATATTTTATCACGCGAGATACATTATCCGCGTTTTATGCATTATTATTGTAACCGCGAAATCCATTATTAAGAGTTTTTTTACTGCGTGAATTATCTATTTTAACCAACTTTTCCTCTAATTTCCATCTATTTGCATAAACTTCGAGAAGTAGTTTTGTAACATGTAAGATATTATAAGAAGTGTTTTCTAAATTTTATACGAATGAAAATTGTTACAAACTGAAAACATTAACGATAATGCTTGTGAAAAGAAAAAGTTGTTACAGAGTAAAGAATATTTAAAAAAGCAGAGAACAAGTGAAAACAAAAAGAAAAACAAAGGCGTCATCGATGATAAAGTACGACCGGCAGTACATAGCCGAAAAAAATGCTATGTTACAGACGTTACGGATTAATCTATAACTGTTGTGCGTAAAGAATTACATTTATTATATATATAGGCACTCATTGATATAAGTTACTAAAACGTCCGTTTTATATATTAAAACATGTAAATCCCGTAGATAACGTACACTAATTATTTATTCTTATAATAAATTTTTAACGTTGTACATGTAAGTTTTGATATCTCAACCTATTCTCAGCCTACATACTCGTCGACGGCGAGAGCATTTCTGTGGCTCACCCGTAAAATCGTAAACGGTGACTTGATTAATTTCCAATCAACGGGTTTATTGTTTCGCAAATTCGATTATGTGCGCTGAACATTTATGGAAGCAATTTCGGACGTAGCCCTTCGCGGCTCACCCGTCATGGCATTGAGAGTCGACGGCCCGACGACTCTTGCTGGGAGAAAAAGCGGCGACGTGCGCCGGTCCGCGTTTCGTGATTCGTCGCGGGCCGCGACTAAAACATGAGCCTAATCCGCAAAACAAACCGATCCTCCAGAGTCCCATTCGAGATGCGATCCTTAGCTACGCTTTCTGTGTCCTCATACGCGACGAAAGACCCAATTCGTCGAAGGGCCTTCTGACGAAGAGCAGGACAGCAACTGCCGCAAATGACTTTATTTATACTCTCGACCCTTATTAGGACTCCTTATTAAGATACAAGCCGTCGTAATCGCTAAAATTCACGGGGAAAATAATTCGGCTTACGTCAAACCTGTTCCGAGCATCTTACTTTAGCGCGGTCAAGTATGACAGTTTAGTTTGTAGCCAACAGGACACGTTGTCACGCGATTGTCACTAACGATCGTCACTTTAAGTTACGATCTATATAACTAAGAAAACTTGAAAGTAGAAATATTGTAGAGAGACTGTGTCTCGTTGCGTGATTGCAGAAACGTGCGCGTTGCACGATATTATACCTTTATTAGAAAAATTATTTAAAAAATTATTTAAAAAATATTAGAAAAATTATTACTTTATTAGAAAAAAGAACGAGAAGTCGCGTATGCTATTAAATCCATCACTAAAGATTTTATTTCCAGTTAACCACTGGGAGACTTGATTCATTAAAAACTTATGAGCACGGCACCTACTGCAAATGACTTTATTTATTCTACCGGTTCTTATTAGGACTCTTCCAAGCAACCGCGTAGCAACCGCGACAGCAATTAATCTCGCGTTGATTGCTTTCTCGGTTGATCATATGTTTTTACAATCTGATATAGAATGTGTTAAAATATATATTGTATATATTTTATTGCAAACTACTCTATCTATGAAGTTGTATATTAATTTAAAAAGGAAAGTTAAAAAACAATGTTTCGAGGTGAGAAATGTTAAAAGTTTCGAGTTAAATTCGACACGCTAGAATGGAATATTACATTTTATTAGTATGTGAATGTAACAATAACAACTGAACGCGTTTGGAAAAATACAAATGTGACTCTTTCAAATGCGAGATAATAAAAAAATAATGATCAGAATTCTTTACCGTGCAATGACCTGAAATGACTTAATTTTTAGCGCGAACTCTCATTATTCGTCATTCTCAAAGTCCGTCAACCGTGAAGCTTTTGCGACACACAGTCGCAAGATAATCGTTTCACGTCTGTATTTAAGAATCTTCTGATGGGAGCTGGAGTAATATGTTTTTGTCGACTTGTCAAAAAAACACGGTAAAAGAGATATACTATTATTTTTGTTTACAAATTTTGGGTAGAAAGAAAAACTTATCAGAACATGTGTGATTTCTGAGATAACAATTTAAATAATTAAAAATAATATTCAATTTGTGTTTGTTAATTTGTTAACTTAATTTAATCCTAGAAGAGAGACACAATTTTTTTCAAATTTTGCAGACATTTAATAAAAAAATAATAATTTTCATAATTTTAAATTGAATACCATCGAAAGATAGCACTTTAAAATTGTTCTAAAAGTTAGAAAAGGGAAGACATTTTATATGGAAGATTGAAAAAATATTATAAAGAAAATATTATAAATATGGCACACAATTTCCATGTATCTTCTTTTATGTATCCAAAAATTAAGAATTGTATGAAGAGGAATCATTACATCAGAAAATTAGAGAAACAGTTAAAAACTAGTATAGATTAACATTCCTTCACGTCCTTTTCGATGTTCAAAACCGGTCTCGCTAAAAGCGAGAAATTCGGTTAGGTTTGTAAATGAGATTAAAAACAAACGTTTCTCACGGTGGTTTCAGTGCACAAATTCGTAGAATAATGTATAAATTGGCGAAGCATGTGTATACTAAAATAGGAAATGTGTTGTTAAAATCAAGGTTTACATATCAATTTGGAGATTAATCCAAATTTTTATTTTTTTTTCTCTCATAACTGTGTCAGAGTGATCTTTTTACGCTACTTTATTATACAGTTCTTTGGATTATCAAAAGAAAATGTACGCTAGTGTACACAACGCAATAGGAGCACGAGTTGAGGGCGAAATAGTGGGGGTAAACTTTTCGTGGCGTGCATGAACCAGCCGCTGCTACCATTCGGATTGTTGATCCCCCTCTTCGAGACACCTTACCCTATCTCACGGGTACACCGCTTCCACCGAGTCATCGACGTTTGGATAAAGGGAGTTTCTCTGTCGGTAAGGAAGGGAGATCAGGGTGACGCCCCCCTGGATGTGAGTCCTCCACCGGTGGGGCTAAATATCCTATCTTCCTTGCGCCTGTACCCTTCTACATCCCGTCTTCGTTACCAACGAGAGTTCGTCCTCCATCTTTTTCCCACTCTCTCTTGCCCTTGCTTTCCATCTCTCTATCTGGTACCGCCGGCTGCTGGCAGCGCGGAAGGGATCCAGAGCGAGGGGAAAGCCGGCCGTGAAATTAAAACATGATGAGGGGTCTAGATTGAGATGCGAGGGAGAGAGAGATGGCGAAGAAGTAAAAAAGAAGGAATTGCGAAGAGGACGGAGGCAAGAGCGAAGACGGAGATGGCGTTAACGCCAGGGACGCATCCGCGGGCGATACACAAATGAACGTCGATTTCGCGGATGATTTTGGCCTTTGTGTCTTTGCGTACATCATACTTCGCGAAGTGATTCTTTATTTGCTATTAAATTACTTCTACCTTTAAAGACAGTAAATACTTCGTCCATCGAATGCAAGCTCAATCTTTATCTTCAAACACTTGAAGCATTATGATTTTGACCATTTTTCTTTTACCGTAATTTACCACAAAGATAAATAATTGTAAATCATTATACATTTGTCGGTCAATAAAATCAGAGTACATTCTATACACGTTCATGATTCAAGCTTCACTTAGCTCTTACAAATTAGATTCCACGAGTAGTTGACCACAATGTCGCCACACCAGTCGCGAACGATGTCCTTTACACATCGCATGCCATGAAATAAATTGTCCAAAAATTTCTAAGGTCGGCTCGCTTTGTGGGATTAGCTTAGGAGCTAAGGTGGGCTACCAGTTACAAATCATCAGGTCGTCCAGTCACCATCCAGTTACCACCTATCACGCACCACGTGACTTCGCCATCGACATATTTACTACTTGGATTTATTCCAGTATTTCCGATGAACAACGATGCGGACGAAGGCAGTCGCAACCGCTTCATTATATCTTCTCCCCCGTGATAGTCTTATAGTTTGTAAACCAGGCGTGATCATGCCCATCAACTTATAATGATCGTTTCGGCCTGCCATCTCGTACTTATTCATCCATCAAAGTACTAAGTTTTATTATAAAGTATTATATATATATATATATATATATATATATTATATTATAAATATATATATATATGAGGCGTCCAGTTTCAAAACTCGCTAAAAGCACTTTTCTCATTTTTTTGAAACGGGACTTTGAAGCAGTAGGGGTTTGAAAATGAATGAGTTTTGGAACTGTAAGAACTTTTTGATGCAAAATTTGGGCCATTTAAGTAATTTTTGAAACGTCAACAATTTATCATATCGTAGTGGTCTCTATTGACAATCGATTCCTTTTGCCAGCTCAAAAATTTTTAAAAATGACTTTAGCGAGTTTTGAAACTGGACGCCTCATATATATATATATATATATATATATATATATATATATATATATATATAGAACTAAAAGAGATTCTATAAAAAATGCATAAAACTAGTAGGAAATTGGCACTTACAGAAATATTCTTAATCTATCAAATATTGCATAACTTGACGAAATTATTAACTTATAATAACAATTGCGTATATACTCCCTTTTCTCTTTTTCAAATATAAATATGTATAAATAAATGAGATAAAGATCGGTTTACATCGATAAAATCATGAAATATAATAAAAAACAAATCTAAAACTTGATTCGAGGAGAAGAAAGTGAAATATATCCATTATTCTAAATTGTGTCATTGGTTAAATAAACAATAATTATACTTCGAAGTACATCCGTAAAATGTCTATTTACGTGTAATTTACACGTGATTTTGATAGGCATGTTCTTAGAAAAATAACAGAATTCAAAAGAGACAGAATACTACTCATCACAGCTTAAACGGCCAGAGTAACCATAAACCGACAACATTTTTTCGTGTTTGAATTTTCTGTGAAATCCTTTTCACGCGATTAGTTCCGCGGACGATCGACATTGACGACCGGACGGGTAGTTTCAGCGAGGGTGAAGACGATGATGGTCGACAGTCTCTATCCTCTATCGAAGTTCTTAGGGACCATTCGATAGCACGAGATCCTGTGGCCCATAGATCACGACGGATTCCCTCTATTCTCTTTTCAGGAAGCGGCACAATGCTGGGTACCGATGCTACCTCCATTATAGCCAGAGCCGATCCGGTCGCGGCCCTGCACCGACAATGGATGCGAAGTCGACCATTGTGCGGGTGATTTGGGACCTTGGGATAGACCGGAGAGACCTTCCCTCTTTCTGTCGAGTTACCGAGACGTCTTCATTAGGTCCATTTCGTCGCTCCGGGATATACAGAGAAGTGCGGCTTGTTACGAGCCGGTGAAGAGAAGCTGAACATTTGAGAATCAGCAGTGAATTGAAGGTGGTATGGTGCGAAAAAAGTTGCGTGTTCTGGCGATTTTCCAAATACTGACGACCGTATAATTGTTTAACATAAAGGCAAAGATGCTCCTTTTTTCTCTAAAAATGAAAAGTTTCAAAAGGACGAGACCATGAAAAAGTGAATTTTCGATACAATATCTCCATACAAAATACTTGCATGTTTTAACAATTGACTAATGAAAATTGATGATCATGATGACTATTTACTGTAAAGATTTTGTAAAGAACAAACTTGTTTATTAAATTATTACTACTATATAATTATTACTATTTAATAATGTAACGTATCACTACAGTATTAATGTAAATATAAACATTACTATGCAGCAGCATTGAGGGATTTTTGTGATAAACGAGCTCGACGAAATTTTTCACATATTTCCCAAGTCATAGTGTGGTTTCCAAAGGAAATGCGTACAATTTGCGAATGTGGAGCGATGAATGACACAAAGACGGGACATTAGCCGGATGGATCCTGTCATTTGCCGAAATTTACCTGCCTTTCGATCTTTTTTTCATATGACGTTTAGTCCTTCCCCCCGCCGTGAAACGTCGCAAGTCAGGCTCGAAATAGCAGCTTCTCTTCCAACGGCAAAGCCGACAGATCCGTCCCGGCACGCAATTCATCGCTTCTCGTGGACATTACATCTAATCGGTATCCTCTCTAATTCGTCAACTTCGATTTTTACGCGTAAAATGTTGAAAATGTAAATCGCGAGACCAACCAACAAATGTATGGCAAGTAACTTACAAACATTAAAAAAGGGCTACAAGAATATAATTATTTAATATGTGTGCGTGTGTAAATTATTTTTGCCTTTGTGCAAATCAAATATTTCATGGGAATAAAATAAACTGTTGCTACTGCTAAATTTCAAAAGATATTCTGTATAAACACAAATAGACACATAATGAAGCATAAAATGGGACTTTCTCACATCGTAACATTTGAAAAGTCACAAAACAATCTTGAGGATCCTGAAGATTAGCGTGTCAATATATTTCAACGCTTCAGTCGTAAAGTCGTGTAGGAGAAACTTTGTCCCACACCTAATTAAATTCGTGGCGAGATTCCGTGACCGATCGTCTAACTGATCGGACATCTTTTGGCGGCGTAGCCGATTTCCAAGAAACCTACACGGTCCTTCGGTCGGTCGACCAATCGAAACAGGAAATACTCAAGTCTCCATCGCGAGACCGAACACGACAAATCTATCGCGTCGTCGCAAACGTCATAAATTTTGCCGAGATAAAAATCGGTAGAATGCAACCGCGATAAATTATAAGTAGTGGAAACGAATTTACTGCCCATAATCATAAAGGCTATAATAAAACGCTCGCCAATAGGAAAAATCTTGTCCCCCATAAAAAAGTTTTGTTGTAAATTAAGTTCATAAAATAGTTCTTAATTCGGTAAAATATAAGATAGTAAGATACAACATAACGGAGCACGAGAAATTACATTTGGAAATACGAGCCGTATAATCGTTGACTATAAAAAACTTTGAACATAGCTAATAAACTATCCTTCGATCAGAAAGGTTAATCTTCCTTGCGATGTCACGTAACAAGTGTCCTTTGTCAAAGATGTCATCGACGAAATCATTAAAGACCGGCAAAATCCGATTTTCCACGGTCACGTAGCGCCTAACACTCCACGAATTTTGTGCATGTCGACTTTTCTGGCCTGCTTACTATTTACTTCTTTCTTTTTTTTCTTTCTTGTTTCTTTCTTTCTTCAACTTGTGAAACATGTCGCGAGCAAAGACGTACGCAGAGCAAAGCGTATCTGGTAAGGCTGATTAGCCGGGAAATCGTAGGACTCGTAGCCGAGAAATCGTAGGCGTGACAGAATCTGTACGATCCATTCGTTTCCCTCGATTTTCACGCCCGGATCGTTACGACAACGGTCCAAAACCGCTTCGAATTCTCGAACGGTGATAATTTCCCCGGAACGTTGACTCGTCCAGCTTACAACCTGGCTCATTCGTTACAGTGGCATCGAAACGTTTCCCTTCACGTGTCCCGACTCCCCTCCCCCCCACGATCCCCACGCCGTATCGTGTGTAAGCGGATGGCGATCTAATTAGCGCCAGTTCGGTCCTTTTATATTATTCGCAGGGTGTCGGGAACAAGATGATTACGGGCTCTCGGTGGGATTCTGGCACAGCCGTCGTTCCGTTCGAAAATGAAAAATCGTGTTCCTCCTCTAGCCTCCCCTCTCTCCGAGATACAATCCGTTTTCATTATATGTGTAAGGAAACCGACAGTTTCCATCCTAGGATTTTTCTCTACGGATTCCTTACTAATTGGATTCCTTACTAAATAAATGTACACATCTAGATTTTGTGCATATGTAAATGTTGCGATTTCTGAGAAGCAAGAGTCTCGTACATTATTCGAGCAGGATTTATTGATTTCACTTTCATTCGATCAGCAGGTACCAGACGCACGACTCTTCGACGATCGACAGTCGAAAAGCGTTTGTTGTGTTCGCATGCTACGGATAATGAGATGAGTCGGCCATAAAGCGCGATGGCAAGTAGCGTGAAGATCCTTTTGCTACTACAACGTGCGGGTAATAATTACGATATCGAGTTCGCAAGCAGGACAAGGAAGGACGAGAGAGCGTGGAGAAGTTGGCGAAATGAGGGATGAGAGCGCCGCCAATAGGGAATCAACCGCGGACCCCCAACGTCATAATTTATCTTCATCGGCGAGGCTGTGCCCGGGTTGCCTAACTTTCCGGTGGATTAGCGGTCCGCCTCGCGAACGTAATGATCGTGTCGACGACGGTAGGTAGAATGAAGGCAGCAGGTAGCGGCGAAGGCGAGAAGCAAAGAAGAATCAATTTTAGTTTTTCTCGTCCTCTCGATCGTCGTCGTTTTCGTTGTCATCGTTTTCGTCTTCGTCGTCGTCATTGTCGTCATTGTCGTCATAGTCATCATTGTAATCCTTACAAGAAGCAACGGCAGATAGAGCAAACAAGGAACAAAGGCCTTCTCGGGGTGACTTGCGAAAGTCCCCTACGGCGGCTTCTTACGCTCCTGAACGTCATGGGGCCCGTTCAGCGCTCATAAAGCCCGCTAGGAGCTTCACCATGGAAAAACAATGAGGCGGCCCGATCAGGTTCGGGCTCTCTCCGCGGCCTCTCTGATTCGCCATGAAGACAACAAGAAATTGACTACGATGACTGCTCTCGCTTTTACTGTCGATGTACCAACGGGTTCTCCTTCTTCGCGTTCTGCGTCTCGTCGTCAGAAACCAGAGATTCTGCGTTTCGCCTCAGAGTTCCTTTCGCAATTAATCGCCGTGAGATAATAGAAAAAAGAAAGCTTCGACTTTTATAACTAATTGAATAGACAAAGCCGTTTAGATTTGCCTATTTAGCTACTTGGAGAGCAAGAGTGAACACGTTATTCATGAATTTGTCGTTTAAAATTTCGTGATACACGCAGATCAAATTGAGCGTGAATTTCACGAGGCTTCTTCAAAACTTTGGTTTCTCGCTAATTCGTAAACGATCTTATCTCGGAATCTCCCATGGGAGCAAGCTACTAACTCTCGACACCTCGGTGGTAAGTTCTCGCTCTCGGTCGTTCCCTCGTCCATTTCGGGCGCCGTTCGCTGACGCTCCGTTACTCTCTTTTTCTCTCAACGAGACGCAGCGTACCACGGGGCACAGAAAAGAGGTAGACAGTTCTCTCTCTCTCTCTCTCTCTTTGGTGTGCGCGCGTGAGCGGACATATCTCAACTTCCACTGTGCAGATCGGCCGAGCAGATAGGCCGAACCACCAGCGTTTTCTCTGCGACTTGAGCTTCGGTGAAGTCCAAAGAGTGTCCTGGAAAGCGTACGGTACCGTCGTAAATCGTAATTCACCGCTTTTTGTGTGAAGCCGCGCGTGGGATATGAAAATGGAGCGAGCGGGTCGACTTTTCAGCACGGCTCTTCTCTCTTCGGCATTGCCTCTTTTTCTCTCTTGATATTGCCGACGTTTCTGTACATTCAGGAAAAAAAGGAACAAACGTGGAACAAGAGTCAGGAACGCGGGCCGAGCCAATGAGAAAGACGAGAGAAACCTGGTAAATGGGGCTGTAAATCTGGAGGGCAGACCCATTATAAGTTTATTACCGACTTTCCTCGACGCGCGACACTTCCTCGGATACGAGCCCGACTCAAAACCTGTTACACACACGCGTGGTATCTGCCAGGGAAGGAGAGAGAAAGGAAGAGGGGAAAGATGGTGCTATATACTAAAGGTCATTAGTTATCTTAGTTTACTGGAAAAAATTGTTATGGCTTTCGAACTGTTTGGCCTCAACCAATCCGTTGCGGACAGTAAAGGATTCGATCACGTAGTTACACATGTCGTACATGTTTTTAATCAATGTAAAATAAAAAAAAGATTGATGAATAGGCAAGGATATTAATAATTCGATATTCGTATTATGTATACGCATTTCATTCTCATTTTAATTGCAAAAAAATAAAAAATGTAAACGATGTTAAGGAACGTTTAAAATTATAAGAAATTGCAGAAAGAAAGAAAGAGAGAGAAAGAGAAGCCAGACTGTCGGCATTCTGATTACGGAAGTAAGCTCACCCCGTAACCTGCTCGATTTTGTAAATCACGATGTAGTAATTATTCGGCGTTAACTCAAAGCGAATTTCTCTGCTCGCGCAGCTACTTCGATTCACGGCGCGTTGAGTTTTTCGAGCATGTCGGATATTCGGGTCCACTGACGGCCCCACCGAACGTTTCCTCGTGACGGAGATGGAGCGAGGGGCCCCGAGGGTTTAATAACACCGTGGGTCTTGGCATAACCGACCGAGACCGACCGGGCCCTCCCCCCAACCCCTTTTGGCATATATATAGCAATTAGGCCGTGGAACGTCTCTATCCCAAGCCGCGGCGGCCTTCCCAACCATGATTAGAGGACATACGCACGCGGTGGGGGCCAGGCTGAGGGACCCTACGCCGTCCACCACAAGATTAAGGTCTCTTCCACGCTGCCTCCCTCTTCTATCTTTCCCCACCCATCCGCGAGGAACAGCCTGCAGCGGCAAAACGCGTCGGTTCGAATTTCGACGCGTGACAACCTCGTAATACCTGATATTTATGCTAGTGATCAACCAAGGACAAGTCACGCTTGCGAGAAGTGGATAATTGCGTAATCTGTCGCTTCTCTCCCCTTGACACGGGGTGATTTACTTTTAAGAGTCTTCGAATCTAAGCGGGGAGATTAAAGGCAGAATAAGACGACGAATACGAATAAAGATATCCATCGGGTGGGGTATTAATAATTTTTGCCTGTAGAACGTAATTCATGCTAATTTTAGGACCACACGAAGAACGAAATTAGCTGTGTCGCGAGCGTCGCCTTGGGAGCGAGTTAACATAAGAAAGACATCATCAGGCGAAGGTGAAATAAAGATGAGATTAGACTTGCGGTTAGAGAGGTCTGAAGGAAGACGTAAATAGGACCTCGATGACGCCAGAGGCATCGGTATCTCCACAAAGATGCCGATACGAGTGGCCATAGAAAGGATACATAAATAAAAGACAGGTGCATTTTTCAATCCTTAAGAAGGGATAATCCGTATTGACCAGAACACTAGTAATTTTTTGTGTATCGGACTTGACGGTTTCCTACTTAAGTTATAATTGAGGACTCTTTCGGTCTTTGTTTATCTTTATACTACATTTTTCTCAGCTCTTAATTTGTAAATCCCAAAACATAAGTCGAGAAAGAGAGAGAGAGACAAAGACAGGGATATAATTACTATTTAAAATTAAAATTTACAGAGAAAGGACGTACTTAATTTAATTATGGATGTCGAGAATCAATTAACATTTGCCATCCCAACGAAAATCGCATTCGTGCTCGCCAAATTTTTATGCAGCAGCATGCGCGAGTTTTATCGAAGATGTCGGCAGCCTTGTCGAGAAGAGTGAGCACGGCTCTCGGACTCCGTCTTCGGGAGGTCTTTGCGTGAGGCGAGGCCACCATGTTTCTCCCAGACTCCGCGGCTCTCTTCATTTCTTCGTTCTCCTAACAAGAGTCCATTCGCTTCATCTTCTTCTTAGACCCGGCGTGCGAGCATCGGCCACCTTGGGGCGCCCCCGGGTGGCGAACAGACCAATCTGCCTTACGCCACCTCTGCTCTGATCCTCCCGAGGTTCACCTCTCACTTCTTTCTTCATCATCCTTCTTTCATCTTTTTTCTTATTCATAGTTGCCGAAGAATACTCGGTTATTTGTCGCTAATATCGATGTAAGTTTTCTTTCAATAAATTTCGGAATATTTAGATTTTGTGTAAGAAAGATCAGAAAAAAAGTTTTGCCATAAATGCCATCGAGGTTGAAGGACTTCAATCATCATTTGGATGTATCCGAGTCATCCATAGCGCGTGCAGGACGTCATGTTCAGCATATAGTTACTTCATTCGACAACCGAATATCTCGATTCGAACCGCTCTCGACAGTGGTTGAAACGGCAGGTGAACGTGTCTGTCGTTTTCCCACGCCCAAATGTTGAGGCCCTGTAATAATAAAGAGGCGCCGCCGCGTTGCGACTGACCGCGAACGTACATCGACGGCTCGTTTCATGGGGACCCTTTGGGGCCCCACCGCCGCGTCGTGCCGCCACCGCGCTCTGCCTCCGTTGTGTATCGAGTCCTCCAGCTCATGGAATCCCAGGAAACGAGGAACAAATTATCTCGTCAGACGGACGCACACCGGTTTGAAGCGACGAGAGGATCGCTCGTTGGCTCGGGGCATTGAGGGAACGAGAAAGGCCTCCCCCCGCAACCCCTACCTACGAATCGACCTCGTCGGCCGTCTTTCTTCCACTCCGGACATCTCACTATACGTTCGCTACGAAACCTTACGCTGTCTTCTTCTATCTATAACCGTCCCTCGTCCCCGATAACTAACTGACCCAACGCCTAGCGCCCCGCGTGTCGGCACAGGCGGCTTCTTTCTTACCTGATGAGTGCGTACGAACACACACGCACACACCGCACGCACGCCATTCGTGAGATCAGCCGTCACGCCAACGACGTGCAGAAGAGGATGATGAGGTAGGAGAGGATGGAGGGTGGGTGCTGGTTAATGAGCTAGAACCACGGGGGGGCTTGGAAACGGGCCTGCGAGGCAACGGGCTCCATCGGCTTTCTGGGAAGTCACGAATCGCAGCCTCCTGGCCGCTCGTGTTACGTTTCCCGCGTAAAAGCCGCCACTTCTTTATCTCGCCTTCGTTTTCTGTCGTTAAGTCAGGCCGAAGGCACGCGTAGTTTACAGAGAACGCATTCCGTTTCTCTTATTTGCGGCAAATCGCAACGTTCGAATAGTTTTTATTTGAATAATCGAACGAACGCGATATATTTCTCGATTTTTTCTTAATCCGTACTTTAGACACAATAATTACGATGACTCAATTTCTATGCGAATAAATATTGACAGAAAAAGACACTGCCTATCCAAAGATAAAGATGATATGAATTCCGTCGAAATTTTGTTCGAGATATAAAAAAACTGTTCTTCGAAACAGTAGAGTGTCGAAAGATCAATAACGATCATCATGGGGGAATATCATGAGGAATAATCCTTACAAAGTTACAGTTGGAATAAGCGAGACGAAACGATAGATCGGCAAAGGAAAGGAGAGTGGAAATGTCGATGAGAACAAGTAAGAATGAGAGAAAAGATGCAGCGAGAGTGGGGTACACCTGACCAACAGGTACTCAGTGAGGTCCCCCATAAGCAGTCCCATCATTGGCTCGGCCCACTCTCCCACTACTACGTGGGGGCCTTCTCTCCAAAGGGTTCCAGTCTTCCCTTTCTACAATCACCCAACAGCTTACTGCTAAGACTCCTTCCAAGCAAATAGAGATGCGAATAACGAGACTGAGATGCCATAAGATATTATTTTGTTTTATTATATTCCATGTTCGTAGCATTTATCACAATTCGAAAATTTTCAATACACATTGAAACAATCCATCATTCATCGATCATTCTGATCTCGCTCGCAGAATCTCTTGCAAATTTTGACCAATACAAGTTTTATTGTAATACTACATAGATATTAATAATAATGTCGGTTGTTAATAACATTCAATACAATGGAAAAAGATGAAGAGCAAAGTGTGAAGAGCTGGAAATTCTCTCTACGCGAAAGGAAGTCCAAGATAGGAAGAAACGGAAGGAGATCCTCTTATGCTCCGGTCATAACGAGCGTGGCGTTGTTGCCGGTTGTTCGGTTGCTGTGCTCACATAGTGTATGTAACACGCGCCCCTTTTTGTTTACACTGGATAACACGACTACTATGAAGCGAGGTAACTGCTTTTTGCCATGTTCTCTCAGGAGCAACCCTAAGACGGATCGATTGGACGTAGCCGCACTCGCATATCGGCACTCTGTCGATTTTAACGACCGCACGGTCCATTCACTCCAGGCCGGTCGTACAAAGCGATCTCGCTTGACAATTCTATTTCTTGTCCGTTCTCTTCGCCACCATCTAAATAGCTGGCGACGTCGGCTACGGCGATTCAAAAAGTCGACAAAACGTATCGATCGGACACGGCCGGAGAGGAGACAGGAAGTCATGCTTGTCACACGATATCCTAAAGTATACGTTCGCGGATAAACATTTTAACGGTTGGATAACATGACTATTAATGTATCCTAATTTTAAGTTTCTTCGAAAATAAATAAACATCATTCAATATCAAAGGTAAAAACACTCGTTCACTTTCGCGTCTATTTAGAGGACTTTTTGGGAAGAGAACATTTGGAACTGTAATTAAGTAAACATTATTTTAATTAAAAAAAAAAAAAAAATTTTTTTTTTTAAGAAAATGACAAATATTGCGCGCGTATCAATGTCCCGTTATAGAGGGAACGGTAAACCATCAACAATGTCGGGAAGGATGATTAAAGTGGTGTTGATTCGCAAGAACGAGCAAGTTGCAGTCGATACCTAAAAGCCTACCGTAGATTGGCCGGTTGTTTGACGATAATTAGGTTCGCGGAACGGAATCTGCTCCTCACTGCCAACAGAATGACGGCGGACCAGCAAAGTCAACAAAATAATGAGTAGTTACGGGTGTTTGTCGGCAAATGGGTGAAGATAACGCGGCTCGAGGCTGATGAGGAGGATCCATGCGAAAGAATTACATGAATGTGTCGAAGGGGGAGAGGGGGGACAAATGACGAGTAGGTTGAAGAGGGCAGCCACGGCTGGTCGACGGCTAGTTAATGACTCTCTATACATTTCATCCCTCTCGCACCGATAATTATCGGGACGCTTGTCTTCTAGTGTAATCTTATTCAAGATTGATATGAAGATGCAATCTTCATTTTCACCATTCACGAATAATCACAATTATTAAATGCCACCGTCACATCCATCAATTTTATGGTCGATTTTTTTTCATTTGTACATAGCTGTTTCCGAGAACTTTGTTATAGATACCAAATCGCGTAATGTCGTGAGAGTTGGATATTAAACATCTAATTAATTAAAATAGATTCGTTAAATTCGACGACGTTTTGAAGAAAAAGATGCTGATTGAAGCTTTATATATTACTTCTAAGCATAAAAAAACTTTGACGTCGTAATAAAGACAGATAGGGTAGTAAACGGTTTTTCGAGACGCACGCTCATTAATCTCGGGGAAAAAAATGAGTTGTTACAAGAGTTGATGAGATGCGAGCCGCACCCTCGTATAAGATTCTCGGTTGTTTCACACGTGCTGCGCGAGAACACAAAACCGAGGGTCGAAACGTGAAAAAAGGCGGACGAAGTCCACAGAACTCTCGCTGTTGGGTGACCAGATTTTTTCTCGCCAGTATGCGACTTCAAGAAATCCGCGCGGTCGTTCTAAAACAAGGCCGCCTAAGAGGAAAATACCAACTCGATACCAAGCATATGGTGAAAATTCAGACCGGAAACTGAACACTTTGGTAAGTTGCGTCAGACGCATGTGTTTCGCACACGTATTACTGATGATGTTCTGACAAAGTTTTCAAGTTGATAAGAAAACAATATTCTGGGTGGAAAAATTGAATATTAATTATTATATAATATAGATAACAATAACGTCGTTGAATAAATCGTGAATATGATTATTCCTCGTACTAAAATAAAGTTGTAAAATAATTTTCCTCGAAAAGCTCAAGTATCGATTGCGATAGACTGACAAATAAATAAAATAATAGAAACGTGATACAAAATGTGTTACAATATGTTGTTAATATTTAAAAACTCGAATAAGAATATTTATATAATAAAGACATAAAATTGGATTTTAACCAAATTAAGCGGAGTTCGAAAATTGATTTTCTCATAATTTTTTATTAACTCTTGGTGTCACATTAACATCAACGTATTATAGCTTATTTTGACAAAATGTACAATTATCTCTCATGATAGTTTTCAGTTCGCCCACTTCCTAAAAGTGCATTTGGAAAAAAAGAGAAGATCAGAAAGAGAAAAAGAGAAAGAGAATGACTCGTCTTTCTCCGATACACCCACGCGCTTCCCTTCGTAGCCGCGGGAACGAGACGAAAGATCGGAAAGGGCTGAGGGAGGGAGTCAGGGACGGCTGGTGCTAGTTGAGTTGTCGAGCTGACACGCGTTCTCTCTCCTCGTTCCGCCATCGCCGCACCAGTCGTCTCCCTTTAACTTTCATCCCACAAACTCCCTCTCTCCTCACGATTCTTCCCACCATTACCGACTGATCCGCCTCTCTTTCTATCTCGCATCATCCCACAAAGTCCGTTTCTCTTTCTCGTAAACTTTCTCACTCTCTCGCTCTCTCTCTTTTTCTCTCATTCTCTTTTCCCCACCCTTTCCTTACATCGAATTTTCCTCTCCGATTCTTCGCAGCCTCTCTGTCGCACGCCTACCCGAGAACACACTACAGCCACTGCCACACGTCCGACCTCTCTCCTTCTTGACCATGCTCCCTCTTGATGGCCGTGATGGTGGTGGTAGTAGTGGTAGTGGAGGAGTTTCAGTACCGCCATACCCGCCAAAGCACAAGCACCGTGACAGAGCCCGCATGTACGTTTTGACTCGGGTCTTTCTCAAAGCAGACAACTTCGTCACCCCCGCGCCGTCAGAGATACGGGACATGTTGTGCACCCAGACGAAGGGGATAATCATTTGCATTCTGGGCGCAGGACGGTGAAACCTAATGTCACAGTGTTTCAATTTCTGGAATAAAATTAAGTGTCGCGCGTGTTACTTGCCGATCGGCAGGTATGACTGATCGGCGCGGTGCTCCGGTTCATTCGTTCATCGAGGGTAGTGATTAGGAATGCGAGGACGTCTGACGTGCCGTCACAAGCAGTTTAATCGTGGTGAACGTGCTCCCGATTCGCGCGGTCAGTGGGAGTCATCGTACATTAATTGCGACGGTGATTAATTCCGCCTCATGAATCTGTCTACCTGATAATCGTTCGTGCGACGGTAATACACGTTGTGACTTGGCGATACATGCTGTCACTCGTTTAAATCAGTGACCAATCGAAACTGGCCCGTGTGGGTTAACGAACAGTGAGTCACCGTATTCGGCGGCTAGTGAAAGGAGTCTCGCGTCGGTAGCAAAGCTGTTGGATAATTCGAATCTGTTAACGAACAACTGTCTACAATCAAATCTGTCATAGGCGGAATTGAGATCCTAAGGAGCCGGGTTAAAAGTGATCGATTGTTCGCGAGAAACATGTGAGAATAGGATTGGTTTCTTCAGCAGACCTATCAACGTGCGACACATTTCACTATTCAAACTCTGACAAGAATGTAGAGACGTGGAGGAAAGCACACTTCACGAGACACCGTCGATCATCCCGATCGAGGGCAAACGAGGAGTAATTGCGGTGACATATTCATCACCGAGTCTTCCTTTAAAGACAAGTGGACGGCTTCTTTGAGAACGGACTATGTCCACCATTGCCGCCCGTCGTTTGTATCATCGGTGTCGCAAGCAGGGCGTCAGGACGACGACCAATCTGCCTTGATCCTGGAAGGAACGGGCGGCGATTTTCTGGCGCGACAGCTGGCTTTGGCAGCAGCAGCAGCCGCAGCGACGGCAGCCGCCGGCAAGATGCCGGAGAAGGAGGTCGCTTATCATCAGGAGGCATTCTCGTTGCTGCAGCCGCCGCCACCGCCGCATCATTCGCACTCGGCCTTCCACGCGGCCTTCCATCCGCACCCCCATTCGGCACCCCCGCCGCCGTTTCATCCGCATCACGGGCCACCACCGCCGCCACATCCAGCGCATCCGGCGGCCACGGCTTGGGAGCACCACGCGGCGGCGGCCGCAGCAGCCGCGGCCGTAGCTTTCCATCCACCGCCACATCACCCGTGAGTTTTTATTTCCATTCATTTCGAACGGTCCATATGTGTGACATGTTGTGCTGACATGTTATGCGAGTGCTGAGAATGAGTTGTATCGAGAAACTATGTTGAAAGTATAAGAGCTTTTGCTATTGAATTTCAGCATCTTTTTAGAAACGTTAGGAAAAATTTAAAAGCAGGAAAACCCATGATACCCGTGATTTAAATATAATTGTTATAATGAAGTCGATTTAGAAGACTAATTATAAAGAAATTAGTTGTGTATCTTGCTTAACCGTGAAGATGCTCGTTTTTGCTACTCAGAGTTATCCTTCATGGTTATAATTGTTCCTACCTATATTTAAGCAGAATTCAAAGTCATTAGATATGGATCAAGATATGCGATCGTGGTAGTCACCGAGTGCACACGAGTTTTCAGCTCGACGCACACCGTCAGCGATTAGAATTAAGATTTAGTGGTTTGCATATTATTACACGTCATCCTTTCGTAAGGGACAGGCCGTAATATTGGTTTCGCGGAATTTCGATCACGAGCTTTGTTAATAATTAGCTCACTCACAATCTCTCCCGGCTGCTCTATGCAAACGAAAAGACACATTGATTTATGCGTGATCACCTATAATTTGCACATGAAAAGCATACCGACAAGCAAATTAACTATGTTATATTTTACGTAACATGATTGCGTCTAATGAAACCAGCGTGATTTTATTTGTATTTGCATACACAATGATTAGCGAGTAATACGTAATTGCGTTATTGCGCGAGAAGTGTTAACTAAAGAAGCGTCACAACGGGAGGATCGACGAGATCGGAAAGCATGCAACGTTTTAAGTATCGAATCGAAACACAGGCGAAAGCAGCTCGATGAAGAATCGCGTTACGGTGGAATAGCTGCTTAACGTCTTAATCGAGTTAATTAAAGCCTCTTCGCACGTTTTCACGTTCCGCGAACACGACACGCGATTGCACGCAACAAGATTACCTCCTCCGACTCTCTCGTCGAGGATAGCCACTCTCGGACATGGAAACGGAGTTGGCGCGGCGAGCGACGCAATAATTAGACGCTTCGACGCGGACCGAACAAAGCCGCGGTTTCCGTCCTTTCAGCGCTTCATTTTCACCATGGAATTGCGGTGCCCCGTCGAAAGGCTAATAGAGGCCGCGCCATTATTCTTGAGTTCAGGTACTATGATCCTTAGGGATACGGAATACTTTCGCGAATACTTTCAAATCGAAAATGAGACACAAGTGATAAAATTGCTCGAAATGTACATTTGTTACAGTGATGTTTCTATTATTTTATTTTAACCCTCTCAATATCACGTATCGCAGTTAATCAGCGTCACACTTCACCGACTCGGTGGCCAATTAATAATGCATAATTAAAATGACAATTATGCAAAAAGTCAGTCGCTTAATCACGACCGTCTCGGACGACATGAATATTTTAACGGGAACGACAAAGAGAGAAAAAAACAGGTGCATTAAGAACGTTGTAAAACTTGGTTTATTCTTCAACAGCATTAAATCAGCCAGCAACTGTAGCAGGTGTTCCGGAACGGCAATCACCAGAGCTCCAGTATGTCGGTCCAATTAAGCATTTAATTGCAACAGTTGCCACCCTCTCGATCATCCGCAATATCGTATCGATAAGAAGGGACAGGTAGTAGAACGCGAGCGATTACTCTAATAAATCCTGGTCGGTCGACAATTTTATTGGGGACGCGAAATTGTGTGTGATCGCGCGCAGAGTATTGATCTGTATTATTGTATCGATTATTATCCGCGCAAAATTATCCGCTTAACTTTATCCACTTAAGAATTACTTAAATCTATC
This sequence comes from Crematogaster levior, assembly GCA_901521435.1. NCBI lineage: Eukaryota > Metazoa > Arthropoda > Insecta > Hymenoptera > Formicidae > Crematogaster > Crematogaster levior. Next base: position 277,863 of record CABEGB010000927.1, on the reverse strand, counting down.
TACATATAATACAGCACAATGCAAGTATCAATTTAGACACACACATGCACAGATGGATTCATAACGTTTGCCAACTCGAGTATACATGACTGTTATATTGTGATAATTATATATATACTTATACGTAAGCAAGTAAATGGTAATTAATTTCTTGAATGTATGTGAATTTGCTTAAAAAACAGCTATAAAGTACATTCTAATATTTCAGAAGTTTATTAGCATTCACATGATATTTTCTAAAACTTCTCGTTTTATTTATTTGGTATAAACCTTAAGATTAGATATGCTAAACGTTTGAATCTTTCAAATGCGTCCCCAAACATTTTGGGGATTGTAGAAGAAAAGAGGAACTCAATCCAACAGTACCAATTTCGCGGTTCTCACGAGAAGACGCACCGATTATCGAGTCTCTCGCCTCGTTCTTTGTTCATCCGCTTTCTTTATTCGTGCCACGATCTTGAAGCTCGCAGTAGGAGGCCGAAGAGCGAATCGCGTCGGCTTCGTCGCGGTCGCTGTAAGCGCACGCGGACTAAACGAATGGTGATGTCGGCGTGAACCGGTGTAGAGGATGAAAATCTAAAGATACGAAGAAAAGACAGGACAAAGAGGAAAAAAAGGAGACACGCGCCGGAGAAAATCGCGCCACGCGAATCTAATTCATGAGAGAGAAAAAATCGTATCGGTTTTTACGAGGATTCGCGGTTTTACAGCGAACGCGACATTATGAAACGTCGTAAAGCCACCCCGAATTACGTGACAGATCGGACAAGTAGCGCACGCACATGCGTGTGTGCTGGCGGGCATGTCTGTCATCAGAGGTGATGAAAACAACCGACAACACGTGATCAATGCGTTCACCTCGACTTGTTTACATATAAACGAGTTATTAGAAACAAAATTCCGTTTAAGGAGCAAAGATTTTTTCTTGTCGCACAGTTCGTTTTCATGTCTATGATAAATAAGAGATGTATAAAGATTGTTTGGTGATTACAAGAAAAAGTGTAAAAAATGAGAAACTAAATTACCAATATCATTGGATATATCATTGCCGTCGGTACTTTATAATTTATTTAATTGCTATGTACTGTACTGTAATTTTTCACAGATGTTGAAAAGCGTACTTAGAACTCTCGATCATAGAAAGAACAACGCAATTAAATCTCACAGTTAAATCTTACGGTTATTACATGGTTCGTTGCTTGGTGCACAAACCGGATGTGCTAAAGCGACGAGAAGATTTCGACGCACTGAGTAGTGTTTCGATCGGAGATTGTATTTTACTTCACAAATCCCATTACTTTATAAGTCCCATTAATCGATTTTAATCACCGATTCTCAACGATTAATGCATATTTTATCATTTAATCACTCAATTGATTCTACTTCTCATAAGAGTTTTGAATTCATTTCATCAATTTTCATCTTATCGATGTTTTCGATCCCATCTCTGTCGTTAAATCATTCGCGAATCTATCGAAACTTCCACGGTGCCTTTTGGAATGAGAAAGGATAGAGAAACGATGGCGGATGTAAAGTGTATGGTACACGCCAGCACCGTATCCCTGCCTTCCTCTCACTGTCTCGAACAGATATTTTCGTCTCTTTAGGAGGATGCGAGACACGCCGTGTATTTTTGCTTTCGGCGTTTCGCTCCATCACAGTGAACGACATCGTCGGTTTCACGTCGGGCGTCATCACGCGTCTCCGTTGACGAGTCGCGTCCGACACGTTTCGACACAGTAAACGCTTAATTCTGCTAGTTAATGCATCGCCGAATGAACGAGATGGTATCTCGGAAAGACAATTCGATTCGCTTGGACGGTATCTTGCTGGTAACGACACCTTTGGAATCGAAAATAAAACGCTCCACCATTCGAGCCTGGAAGATCCGTTGAAGATGGTCCTTATCATGAGTTTTTATCGTAATCGCGACCGAAGCATCATCGCTGACCTCACGCACCGATCGTGGGAGGAAGATCTCGTTCTACCGCGAAATGGGACCACAAACAATGCAACAGGATCGTCTCGCGTCCCGTTTATGAATCTCTTCATCGCGTGGGTCGTCGCGGAGCGGTTGGGGACGGAGGGGGATCCGCGGCGAAGATGCGGGCTGTTGTCCCGCGTCGCGTCGTGGAAAACAAACGAGATGCACGGGCTACCAGACATGCTGGTATTCATTGGACCCCTCTCGTGGGCATCGCCGACGAGGATCCATCCAGATCGGATCACGCGCACATAAAATATCGCGAGTCCTTTTACTTACGTGCATTTTATCGGCAAATTCTTCGCGGCGGCGGCGGGACGCGCCTCTTAATTCGTCGCGAATCCTTGAACTTCGTTTTATCGAACCATGTTCGCCGTTGGGATACAAATGCGCGGATACGTGTTTTCTTCGCGGGTTCGCTCTTTAATTCGCTCGCGCTTATAAGGCGCGACTCGCGTGCTCTCGGCTTATCGAAAATACGCTCGTCGAGGTGCGTGAAGTGTTGTCGCGACACTTCTCGTTCCGCTTGTTGCGCGACATTACTTTTGCATACTCGTTCGTTTGGATTTCACTTCGACGAGCGGGTGAAACGATGCAATTCGAGTGTGCGTCGCGAAGTAAATGCGCTCTTTCTTCGCTTATCTAACGAATACCTCGTGCGATTTTACCTCTCGTCCATATCGCAAGGTTACTGGCGAAAAAAAAGATACACGCTTTGTTTCTGTATGGTAGTGTTAAAATCTGTTTTCCTCTACCTGTCCTCTATCGCGTTTCACCTTCGAATAACTTCTCGGTTCTCGTCTCACGACGTAAACATGACCGGGTGAACATCTCGCGATCTCAAGTACGCCGCCGGCTGCGCGGCAACGTACAGATGTGCGTAAAAACGGAAGGGCGATTTGTCAACGCGCGGCGTCGCGATGCACACGGTAGGAACTCGTCGAAGGAAGACATTCCCTTCCAGCTTCGGGAGGCCGTGTGCGCGTCCCTCGCCTCTTTCTTCCGCGCCTCTTTCGCGCGAATAGAAAGCCACCGGTGCCGACCATCGCGGATACGCACTGCACGTGCGATTTATCATTGGCGCGCCGTCCATTGATAAATTCCACGCATTCATAACGCCGCTGCCTACGTTTTGTGCCAGGAGCTCCTCGGGAGACACACGATACCTGGGTACGATACGATACGATACGTCGCGATAGCGTACAGCATGCTCGCATATAACCCCGAGTGGCTGCAAGCACGAATATGCATGCGAGAGGGCAGAATTTTGCGCGCAAGCTACGCATCGCCTCGATCTAACCCTTGGCTTCTTGGTAACATTGAGAAAAAAATTGATATATGCATTGAGAAAAAAATTGATATATGCATTGAGAAAAAAAGTTGCTGGTATGACTAAATATGTTCAGTTGGCAATATTTCTTTCTGGTTCAAATTTACGTTTTTAACTTAAACACATACGTCATTTACCAAAATACATATATTTTTTGAATTAAGAAATATTTGCTTGACAGTCCGTGATCGCCACAAATAATTGAATCAAGAAATATTTTTTGTTCAACATTTTTTTATCAATGTGAACCGTTAAATAATATGCAAAAATATGTTCCGTGCCTAAAGTTCTTCGAAAATTTTTTTGTTAAAAAATATCATTGTCTTATTTCATCTCTTTCACTTGATTCATATTTCTTCTAAAGAAAAATTAGAATTAAAATTAAAAATTTTTTTCTTTCTCTTTTTGCAAACAATAAATATAAAAATAACACGATTCATCAAATCAATGATAAAATATAATTATGTTACAAGCTGTGGAGAGTAAATTATTTTATACACATTAATTACATAATTTTTGCATATTATTTAACGGTTCACATTGATAAAAAAATGTTGAACAAAAAATATTTCTTGATTCAATTATATGCGGCGATCACGGACTGTCAAGCAAATATTTGTTAATTCAAAAAAATATATGTATTTTGGTAAATGACGTATGTGTTTAAGTTAAAAACGTAAATTTGAACCAGAAAGAAATATTGCCAACTGAACATATTTAGTCATACCAGCAACTTTTTTTCTCAATGCATATATCAATTTTTTTCTCAATGCATATATCAATTTTTTTATTTTAATGACCGCTATATATTTTTATGAAGTTGATTTTTTATGATTTTAGAGAGTACATGTTATTGTAAATTTATAATTATAAGTATATATGAAAGAAATAAAAAATACTAGAAGTATAGAAGTAACGAATGACGTTATCCTCTCGCCACCCGTGAGAAATGTATCCCTAGTTGGGATGACTCGTTTAGAGGCTAATCGCTTTAATGAGACAATTAGGCGATGGTACTCGTTGATAAGATGGGTTTGTTTTGTCTGCTTCAACCAAGTCGGTGTATCTCCACCGAGATTGCGGCTCGTCAAAAGGTTCTCGCGGCTTGTTTCATTCAAATAAATATTCATTATCAATGATGTGCTTTTCGTTCCCTTGATGAACAATACGCGCATCGACGAGACAAAATATTCGCGGAAGTCGACAGATAACGACACTATCGATGGTTTATTCGTCACTATCGTTGCACGGCGCGCGATATTGATAAAAGTTGTCAACATTTGAAAATTGCTTCTAAAATAATGTAATGACATAACAATTACGTTATTTTAAATTAGAGAATGCGAAATAATGTTCAGAGATGAATGAGTTACGCAGTCTTAAAGTAAAGTGGTACCGATGATGCACGAGATTTAATATTGATCTGTTTCAAGTATCCTCTCTCTCCAATACAGAGAGAAGATATTTTTAGAGTCCAGTCTCGCTCGCAGGGCTCCCACGATATTTCGTCGAGTGTTAAGAAAACCATGACTCGCACTTTCTGAGATAACAACGCGCTCTCGATTTCTGTAACACTTTGTATTAAGGTCATCGAGGTCTTTTTAAGGGAAGATGGGAATGAGAAAAATGTACCACAACGCAGGAAAGTAGGGGTAGATTGGAGAACAAGCCGACAGTGTGCAGCGGACTGTTCTTTCCGGAGGGAAGGGGAGGAAACGGTGGATGAGAAGGAGGAGGCAAGCAGGCGCGAGGTGTGCCGCTGGGTGCATAAACAACGTTGTAAGTCGACGAAGCACGCGTGGCTCGCATAAAATCTCATAATGCCCTTGTCCAAACAAACGCACGGTGGCGGTGTTATGGCGTTCGAGAATTTACCACTCCGGGATCTCTTCTTCGAGAGTCCGGGCTCGGGAGAGGGTTTCCGTGCGTGCGTAGGAGCAACACATCTCGAATATCTGACCGTTTAAATGTATAAACCACATGTGTGTGTGTGTGTGTGTGTAAATCGCGCCCTCCGATCGAGAGTCGCGTCCGGCTGAAGAAGAAGGCGTCTGCTCACCCGCGGGGTTAATCCGATTGTCGAGGTTGTTCAATCGTGCGTCCCTTCGGCGAGAGGTGCGAGATTACAAGCGACAGATTAACGGGGATGTTTCTCCCGTAGAACACACTGTCCGGGATTATCCGAACTCGGGCGCGTACCATTATACTGGTTTAGTGAAGTAAGATAATTCGCAATAAGTGGGAATAAGTCGTCGTCTATTTTTTGACTTTTCATTTTTAACAATTTATTTGTCTATTGTCACATATATTCAATTCATGTGATGGGATTTATCATCTTTATTATCTTTTATCTATCATCTTTAGTCAAATTACATATCAAATAATTACGAAACGATAATTAACGATTAAATAACATGTTCAAGCACAATTTTCTGAATTTTTATATAATTTTGGGACTTTATTTTAAGTTTGAGATGATTATCACATAACGATACATTCTACGATCATTAGATACCAAAGGAAAAAAGGTTGTACGCAGGTATCAATCATCCAAATTTGGGACAATTCTAAGAGTGAGATGAACGAACGCGCATGATCATCAGAGCGTAAAACGAAAAGCGTGGAGAGAAATACGAAGATGGTGAGAGGAAAGGCGAGAATCTTCTTAGAAACGACATAAAGATAACCGCTCTATCCGTACCAACCGACTCGTAATCCTTGTATAGATCGACTATACAGATCTGTCCGCACGCCGAGCCGGACGCCGCCGTTGACTTTCTGTCCACTGTCAAGTTAACGACGCGTAATGACAGCTGACAGAGGCGGCGGACACGGTTTTCCAGTTAAGCTTTCTTTTTCGTTGCACCGGACATCGGGTTGCCGCGGAAACTATAAAGTCGAACCCCTTGGTCGATTTTAATGCCGGTCGCCGACGAGCGCGCAGACGTCGTTCTTCGATTTTATCATCGATTCGCCGGGGCGCGAGAAGGTCGTTAAGGTCGGTTTTCTGCGAGTGGGATCGTACAACACTATCGCACAAATGACGCTGATCTTTTCTTTCTTCAGGAACGTGCGCGCGGCGCCTACGTCAAAACCATAAACCCGGCTAAAGTCGAGTAGCCGAGCAATTTCGTGGCGAAAATCGGCGTTGCCTGGAATGGCGATATTCTCGGACAATAAAACCTCGAGTTATCGCCCGACTGTCAAGCGTGTTTATTCGCTGGATAGAAAAATGTGCGGGCGTCCTGTCTCACGTTTTATTAGCGCTTCGGATTTTTCTGCGGATAACACCGCAAACAATCATTAATATTTTATACGATGTGTATTAATATGCGGATAGCTTACAAGTGTTACTTGGCTAAAGAGGGATTTTAATAATATTACGTATTGGCAAACACTGATTAGATATATTATCAAGTTGTATGTAAATGCGCAATAAAAAATTCAAAATTTTAATACAATTTAAATATTTTGTGTGAAAGAACAATTATTATTCGGGAAGATTTTATTATTTCTTCTGATGAAACGCGCTTGAAGTTTCTAAAAAATCAATCCGATTTTCCCGCGCGTGAAATTCGAGAGATTCTAGCCGCCACGTAAGTTTTTCCGTCCTGAGTTCCATTCCGTGTTTTGCTGCCTGCCAACCGCGCTAATTGAGCCATTAACTTCGCCCTTTAATCTTTCGGTTCTCCCCCCGGACATTCGACTTCCTCCATTCTCAGAAGGAGAGGAGGAAGCCTCGAGAGATCCAAATCGAAGTTTATATAGGAGAACGAGAAGCAGAGGCAAAATACTCGACGTTGCTTCATCGAAGTATAAGCAAACTATTAATTTATAGACGATACATCATTATGAATAAAAATTATGTATTACTTTTATTCATAGTATACAAACTTTTATACATAGTATACAAATTATGTATACTAAAATTAAGCATTAAAAATTGTTAAAACAATCATAACATTACAGCAGATTTTATTTTGTATCACTAAAATAATATAAACGAAAGATGTCATGATTAATTGTACATGATTAATTGCTCTTCTTCTAATATATCGACAGTTAAATAAATTTTTTAATGTTTATTTTCCGTAACATAGATTGCGTGCTCAAATTCGCACATACTTGAACTGACATCTCATGGATCGGTGTTTATTATCTCACGCTTTGACAGTCACTCCGAACGACAGCTAGTAAGCAAAACATTTTTATATATACAGAGAAAACACGAATACCGACTATATCTTTCTCTTTATTAGATCCCACGACACGCGGGTGTGCCCCGACTCTCGAATCGAGATCGAGGCGATTCATGATTTTCTAAGCGGGCGAGAGGGAGCCGCGATGCCGCGAGGGGCACGCCTCGGAGAAATGCGTGTGTGTCCTAAACCAACATCTTTATGGACTCGATGTTTCTCCCCAGGTCCGACTTATTACGTTGATTTATCGCTTTTGTATGCTGCCGAGCCCATCTGCCCCCGTCGCGTTCCATAACTCCACCGCCTCGCCCGCGAAGATTTCTATAGGTCTTCGAATTCACAGAGGTCGGAATCTTTCGAGAGGCACTCGCGGATCGAAAGAGATCAAGATATCAAAGCCCCGGAAATTCCATCGGGATTGTTAATGATCGAAAGTATACATTTGACGAAATCTCAACTTAAGTAAGTTAAATCAATTTTCGAGCTGTTAATCCTGACAACGCGTCTCTCAGACTTATTCTATCTAAATTAACTCTCAGTTTTTTTAACTTACGTTTTACATTTTACTAGTTCTAAAAATTAGAGAAAAAAAGCTAAACCGAGATTGAAATTAATTTACATTAATAGAAATAGACATCAAACGTACTTGCGTAGTTTCTTCTACTTCCGTTTTTCCTCTAATAAAAATTTAAAAAATTTTAACTATGCGTTAAAATAGTAAACAAAAAGAGCAATGATTATATCTTACGATGATTCAATAAATTTTTTTATTTAATTATCGTAAGATATAATCATTGCTCTTTTTCTTTTTGTTTACTATTTTAATGCATAGTTTAAATTTTTTAAATTGTATTAATTTTTTAATAATCGCGACTAATAGTTGTGTATGTGTTTCTTAATCACTAAAAATGATGCTACTAAAAAATGTAGTCAGAGTTAATCAATTAGTAAATCGTTTCTAGTATCCCCTTCGATAAGTAGAAATTAATGCTCCGCCTATTACGCGTGAACAAAACCGTTTTCTCGGTAGCGGTGGCGATTATCGTTAATGATCATCTCATCAGCGTCCGCGGAGTGTATTTCACGCAATGGCGATCGATCGATGCGATGTAAACAAAGTAGCCAGAGATCTTCTTAAAACTTCTACTCTAACGGAGAGGGTGCAGTGTCGATACTCGGGGTCATCGACGAAGGGTATCTCGAGGAGGTTCAACTCTCGCGTTGTGAATCGCGCCTAAAAGATATCGAGATGCGTGGTCGTGCGAATGGGCGTGCATCCGATTATCTTGGTAACTCAATCTCTCCTCTCGAGTCTGGCCTCTCCTAGCTCGAGCATCGTGATCTACTCGATTCGGCGCGTCAAAGAGAATCACAGGGTGCCGCGTGATAGTGCGACGATAAATTACTTAGAAAAGCGTTATCCATTTTGGAACGCCAATAGCGTACTTCCATCCGATGATGCTCGCGTTTCAGGATATTGACTTCATCAGGATATCCTTTCTTCGCGAAAAGACGCAGGAGATAATTGAGAAACAACCTGTACGACAATACCACTACTCTGTTTTTTTTAATATATTAAAAAAAAATTTTCACAGCTATACTTATGGCTGTATAATGAAGAGAGAAATCACTGCATTTAGCGGAATGCATGTGCTCTTAGGATAAAGAAATTGCGCTGAGATGACTATTTCGCTACTATTAAGATCAGATTTGTAGTGGATAGGAACTTTATTGGTGAAATTTTAATTAAGAACCGACACTGATTTTATTTCAAGTCGAAACGTTTGTTATTGTACGTTTTTGTTTAATTACATATTGTTGGCAGTCACCTGGCTTCGTTCGTTTTGCCTTTGATTATAACGTTTGTTTTTTAAGAAAACTTACAAACATTACACAGAATATTTGTTTTGATAATTGAGAAATTTATCACTTACCCAATTATTGTAGACGAACACCGATCGCCTGTCTCACAACTGACAATAGATCCTCCGTCGTGGCAATTCCCCGATGTTCCTTGGTCTTGTTGCACTTATATCCTCGATGCACCGACGATACACTCGTGAATAATGAAACGGGAAATGCACTTGCGAAATTCTGCACGCGTTAACTTGTCGATGAAATCGATTAGAACGGTCATCCACATATTCGTTCTTAGCACTCCCGATTTATCGCGATGCACTCTTGACAAGCACGAAAGTTGGAGAAGCAACGCACCATTAAGTATGGCGGATATGCGCGGATCACCGTTACGCAAATATTGTAGGCAAGTGCGATCACCTTCCTCAATTAATCCGTCACGGTGGTGCTCCACTCGATGCTCCTCGACGATCCTCGACACCTCGGACACTGGATGGCGACCCTCGACTCTCGTCGAATGAGCGGACGCTGCAAAATACAATACGATGGGCGTGAATAAAAAACAATACTCGGACTATAGACGTAAAATATATAGACCACATATTCGGTTTAAAAGACACAGATTGAGAAAAGACAACATGCTTTGGATCACCATTCTGTATTTGTCTGAAATACAGAGTAGGGATTGTAACCCCTCGCGTTTTTAACTACGAGGACCGCGTGGTCTATATATTATACGTTTATGAATCGGACAATACACGGAGCAACTAGGGAGACTTGATTGTAATTGTGCTGGCCGATTAGTACTCAGAGATATTAAATTCGGTTTATATGCGAAATTCACGTAGAGATGAAGAGAGATGCGATATGGCCTCGTGGTTCCGCCACGTGTCCCGCCACATGATAAAGTGTGGCATTTTATCAGGATACTAGTAATAATATTTATATACTCGTTATATTTATATACCTCGTTAAAATAATGCATTGAAGGAAGAGTTTAGGACATTCCTCAATTAATCAAGTTCTGTAGTTGACATTTCAGCTTGCCGCAGCAGAAATGCGTAATCATTCTTAAAATAGCGAGTAAAAATCAACGATTGCGTCTCTATCATCCTATTTCCATTTAAAATCGCATATCTTCTTTTTTTATTAACGTCGTCTTTTATATCTGAAGAAACTATTCTTCGCAAAAACTATCAATGTAGCAATAATCATACAATTATTGTGGCATTTTCCAACAGAAATCTTTGTTTTTTTAATTACTTTGTGATAAATACACATCATTGAAAACTATTGCGTCTGTTTTTAACAGACTATTGCCATTACCATTCACAAGACTCTTGTTGACTCGATTGCCAAGTCTGCAAGATTTTGCAAGAATTTTCATGATATATTTTCTCGCTTTTGACGTCAATTCAAGATGACTATATTGAACAGGAGCTTCAAAACATGCATGCGAGGATTTAAATGAATAATACAAATCAAAACGAGTAATTTGTTTCGATGGTTTTACGCATATACAACTATCGTAATAGCGGAGATTACTTACAGCGTCTTGTTAATAGCGTGGTAGCTGTCTCGATGGTACATTCTCCCTCCCACGAGCGAGTAATCTAGCGCACGTCGGGAATTATGCAAAGCGACGGATGAGTAAACGCAAAACGGTGTTGAAAGACACGGATCGCGTTTAATCCGCGCCGCTCGTAAATCAGGGAGCGCACGCTGGAGCGAGTTCGGTTACGCCATGCGTGCGATCTCGCCACGTGCACCGTGCGGAAATTATTGCGTGCATTCGGATTCATTTCGCACCTATGCGTGATCTCGCGCGAGCGACTGGAACGACTGCTGACTCGTGCGCTACCAGATAGTTGATAACGATTCTACGGAGGTCTTAACGATGGAAACCCGTGGCGACTTGTACACACATATGTATGTTCTACGAATATCCCCGAGGAGATTTTCACGTGACGTGCTCCGACAGGAAACACATGCAGTCGATGAGCACAAGAGCGATACTTCTTTCGGACTTGACCTAAAAATGTGGCCCGCCCACGCTGGTCAACAAGCTCTTCTTTCTATACAAACCGAGTCTTGCATACCGGTCGAAAAAACTCACGTGTCATCCAACGCGGACGCGTGAGACTCGCATGAGCGCCACGGTGGATGCACTAATTAACACATCGGCGATAAATGCCGTCACGATTTTTGCGAGAGAGCCGATCGAGCTTGAGCGTTATTGGCTCATAAATTGCGACACGTCATCGCGGACTTTACGCGCGTATAATTGTGATAATAGAAACTTTATCGATATGTGTGATTGTATATAGAGTATAATGAAATAATGATATCACAAGGAACGTTTGAGATATGAAATTGTTAAGATTATTGACTTAATAAGATTCTAACAATGCATCAACATTTTACATCGCGACATATGATTAATAATTGCATAATTGTTTAAAAACTAGCAGAATAAATAAAATTAATGTTTCGATAATCGATTATGTTTAGCGTTATTTAGAGAAAGAAATGACTTTATGAAAGAAATCGTAAAATTATTTTTTTTCGAAAGAAAGTTATATGTGTTTCATTTTATAATGATGAGAAAATGTCAAAAGAATAATTTTAGAAAAAATTCATATCATCAGAAAGTTAACTCTGGATATTGGTGATTTTTGGACATTTCCTATATTCGCACCTGAATTCTTGTTCTTCAAAGAAACACTGCCACGTGGGCAGAGGTCCCTCTTAATCGAAAGAGTAAACGCTTCTCTCGCGTGCAAACGAAAGATAATATCCCACAACGTTTACCGAACGTTCGAGTGGACGTCCAAATGATCGAGAATGCTTCCTTGTGTATCAGTCTCAACTTTCACGACGAACCTACGCCGATGCGCGCCAAACGATCTCTCCTCCTTTCGCGGAGAAGCAGTTTCCATGGGCGAAAGCAGAACGCTCGGAATTCTTGTGGGAAATTTCGCAGTGTTCAAAGTTTCTGCGAAACGTTCTGCTGCCATTGCTGGGAACGTGCCGCGTGTGCCGAATTCATTGCAATGTTTGCAATAGATTGAGAGGGAGCGAACGAGGTTCCTTCGCCCGAAGCCGCCCCTTGATTTTCTCGTGCGCTCGTAAAATCGATTGGACGATTGGCTCACCGGGCATTTCGCTCGATCGGCTCACTGCGAAACGTGATCGCATTATCAGCCAATCCACGGCAGGTATCAAGCATACGTTCCCTCGTACGATTCGGCCTGCTTGCCTTCGATTCGTCGACAACAAATCATTGTCGGAGGCACGCGCGATGGTTCTCCAAATGGCTCCTTCAGTCCCTATCAGTCTTTCCTGTTGCAGGATAAAGACCGCTAAATCATCAAGCTATTTATCAAATTATCGAATAGTGTAAACTTTAAGAAACTTGTTTACTGTTTTATCGATCTCGCAAGTTAATCTGTGGCTTAATCTGTGGAAAAACTGAGCCAGTTATACTTCTTTGATTGTTACATCGTTTATTAAGAAACTACAATTAATAACTTTTTATTAATTATTTTACACATATATAGTACTGTTCTTACAATTCTTTTGAATTAAGCACATCGACAAGAAACGCGGGCTCTATTATCAGTCACGTATAACAACGCTCATAAATGAGGACGAGTGAAAAGTGAAAACGAGTTTTGTCTGCAACGAATCTTTGAGATGCGTCACTCCGCGAGCGCGATAGCGGATGATAACAAACGATAATGCCGCTTCGAGGCGCGCATTTGTATGAGCGCAGAATCGAGCTTGCTTAGTCAAGGAATAAGAGGGACGTCCGATGTATCCCGGGTAACGACTAATGCATCTCGCAGCGGGAACTCTCGATCGGTATGTCTTCATCCTTCTTCGCGGCAGGTGCGAGATTTGCGACAGAGAAAGAGTTGGAGCACACGACAAAATAAAAGCGAAACCAAGGACGACGAGAAGGGAGAGATTTTGCGTGGTGAACTCCAATTAAGGATAAAATGTCCCAAAATATAAAATTTTCTTAAACGTGTAGAGAATAAGAGGTCGACAATTTCAATGCTATATTGAAAATTCGTTCATATTGGATACAATTTTAAGTCGCTAGATTTAAATCATACAATTTTCATCCACTAGACTTTCTCAAGTCTAGACGTTCATCGATTGGTCGTGAGAGGAAATTGAGGATTTTGTGCGCGAATATTACACGAGGACGTTGTTACGAAGAAGCGAAGATATAGAGTGGGCAAGCGGAGCGACATCAAAGATGAAGTTCGCAGAGGAGTAGCACGACCGAGTCGTTGGTACCATGCATCATCGACCTGGACAGCTAACTGCCCTCTCCTCAGTCTCTTCTCCACCGTGTTTCGCTCCGTTTCGTTCCTCCCCGTTCCTTCTTTGGCCTCTTCAAGATCGTCCTACCGCGAATACCTACCTATCTGCTCGGCTTAACCTCTCTCAGCCCTCGGCGGCTCGCAGCAAAAAAAAAATATATAAATAAAAAACGCGGAACGGCTGCTCCATGAGATCACCCGGGATCTATCGATCGATCGCACGTACGTCTCGTTGATAGGTAGATATTTATTCTAAATAATAGCCGCATATATGTTCTTAACCTTTTACGTTGATATAGCTATCATTATCGAAAAAATGCTCGCCGTTTTGCCAAAATTCGCCGATTGCTATTATAAACATAAGCAATAGTTAATATCGTGGATACGTTACTGAAATAAAGATTGAAGGACGCTCTTTTTAAATTTACATACTTTGCTGATGTATTCGCAAGTATCGCAAAATTTTTCTTTTGTTAAGAACATGTTATGATATAGATACATATTGCATATATTGCATACGCTTACATAAGTATATTGCATTTCCCGCAGAAAGAAGCGAATGACCGCGCGATTATGAGTTTATTCCGCAATAAATTGGAATATCTGCGGATAACCGAACGAATCATTCTGACATCGATAACACTCGCCGGTTACCGATTACCAGAGAATTTAACGTGCCGACATCTAACAAAACGAACCGGCTCTCCGTCCTTATCTACCCGTGGCTTCGTTCCCGGGTATGCCGACGATAAACGGCGATCGTTTCACTCGGCCTGGCTGAGTAAACCTAGGCACAACCCTCTCCTCTCGGATAAGATCGCGGCACGGTCCCGAGTAGACGGCGGAGTTAAAGGATAATTTAGTAATTACGGCCAGATGCTTGCCCCCCGGGCAACCTCTCCACCACTCCTATGTCCGTAATCGCATTCTCGGGACGCGTGGTACGTATTTATTCCGCGCTTGTCTCAAAAATTGACGCGACGCGTATTTCGATCGACTAGATTTTGTTTATCTCGATCTCTCTGTCGCCATTCAGATTACAATTTTTTTTGAAGCTCTATAATTAATGCAAAATATTCAACGACTCGCTTGCGCGACCTCTTGTTTTTTTCTCCTCCGTTATTTTTGCGGAGCAGTTGTCAATGGTACGATTCATGCGTGCGTGCGTGCGTGCGTTCACGCTGTTGTTCGTGCATCACATGTGAATATCGTCTGTATACGCGACTAAAGGCATTTTTACGCGCCACAAAGATCGTGCGAGTTTACTGCTTCTTTGTCCGGTGCGCGCACGCGGACGCGCTCCTTTGCTCGTGTGCACGTGAATTTAACGTCCTGCGTCCTGCTCGCACGAAAGCGTTCCATCCTCATCCTCGTCCGATTCACAGTCGACCGTAGATGATGCATCGTCTCGTACGTCTCGATCGGAATCTTCTCTCTTCCTCACGCTTCCATCCCTTCGTCGGCTCGTCCCTCTTTTCCTCTTGCTCCTCCTTTTCCTCCTCCTTCATCTCCTCTTCGTCATACTCTTTCCTTCTTTCTCTGTTTCTCTTTCTTTCGCTCTTTCGCTCTAGCGGCCTTAACAAACGCTGGATACAACTCAATCGTCGGTCACGATCCTCAAGGGGCTCTCACACCGAGAACATATCTCGCTCCTAGCATGACAAATTGAATAAAACCGGATTATCTTCGCCACAGTTTCACTGGCGAAAGTCTTCTTTGATTACTCATCGTCGATTATCAATATCTTTAAAAAATATATAAAATGCACGTCTTTGAGATCTCACCGATGATAACTAAATAAGTGTTGATCTTAAACGAAGATAAAAATTCTGGGATTATTCGTAAATTCGGAGCAGCGACAGAAGTCGTCGACCGGTGAAGATCTGGCCGAGTGGAAACGATGACGAAGGCGAAGAAAAGGGAACACGGGATGAGCCGAGAAGAGATGCGGTCTGGCTGGCATTAGCATTAGCGCGAGTTTCCAAGGACATTAATCAGGATTAAGCGGTGCAGTCGTCGCCGCGGCACCTGACGACCGAAAACGTTCTGCTATTTTTTTGGACGCGCCTGCTATTTAATTTTCACCGCCCACTTTCTTCGCGGACTACCGACCGTTCATTAGTCACTCAACTTGTACTCAGTATCTCGTTTTCAAGCGCTTTTGTCATTCGGACGTCCGACCGACGAAAGGGTTAGAAAATCGCTACACGTCGTTTCAATGGAACTCGACTTGAAGGAAGGGAACGCTTGAAGGAAGAGGATCGTTGCACTTCGCTTGCCTTTAGACCACCGCAGATGCGAAAATAAACGTCAGGAATTTCCAATGAATCTTTTCAACTGAATTCTTCGGCTAAATTAATGAGCGCAACAATAATATCTTTATTAATTTATAATTGAAGCGTTTACGCACTTCGATATCACCGATCTCTGCAAAAAATATTTCCTTCATCGCTCGGGGTTATCGGTCGCCCTCGACATTAGCCATTAAAATGATTGGCCCGCCAATAATCGAGTCGCCTCCGACAACCGAGTCCCACGTTCCGCCTCGCGACGAAAGTTGTATCTCGAAGACAACGCCACGCGTTAAGTCTTATCTATACTTCCGTTTCAGCTTATAAAAACTTCGACAAGAAGTTAAAAAAAAAAGTAAATTACAAACCGATTTTTATTCTGCTTTATATCTACTCTACTAATGAATAAATAATGACCTAATAAATAAATAAACTACGGGATTCCCGATGACTCGACGAGAAGTGTTTTAACTCAAAAACTCTTCTAGAAATGCAAGAAATTGCACGTATCCTTGTATTAAGTGAAGCGCGACGAATCGCGGTGCGGAGTTACCGTGAAGCCGGTCTAGTCGGAGTGAATTCAATGAAGGCACTGTTAGCGCACGAGTTCATTGATATCGCTCAATTAATAAATTTAAATAACCCGACGTAATTCCGCGGCGTCTCGCAGAATCGAGCTTTTAAATGCGGTGCAACGACGATGCAACGTATATGCGTGTGCGTGCGTTGTCTTTCTCTCTTCCCCTCGTATACCCATTATTCCAATTGGAAGTCTCGGAACGTGGCGGACACTTATACTTTCGCATGCAAGATATCACGCGAGAATGATCGTATAGCCGCGTCATCGACGATCATAACTAACCGCTTGGCGAAAAGAGCGGAAACGTTTACGTCGTCGATCGGCAGAATGAGACGATAGCCGCACATTTTCTCTAATTAGAGATTTCATGGTGGTTGCTCATTAGCTCATGTCCGTTGCGTTCTTTAAAAAAAAACCACGCAAAATGCAATTTTTTTAAAGCTAAAAAAATCTACATTATCAAAATGGTATCTTCACCAAGATTTGCAATCACGTATCGTTGCATTACAGTACTCGTTAATGCAACAGGACCATATATACACGAAGGGTAGGTGCAAACAGGTCCATTAGACTCAATGGCGGGACATTCTTTTCGCGCGCGTCCGCAGCTGATGTAAATCGCTCTTAATGGGCCGCGTTAATTGAAGCTGCAGTCCGCATCGCGACTCGACGGTATCAAGTCGCGTTGACTTATCGCAGAAGAGATTCCACCCAGATCCTTTCTTCGAGAAAGAACGCGTTTGTTCGCCTTGTTTCCTTCATTGTTTACCTTTTTGTTCGATGTTTCTTTCAATTGTTTAACTATGACGATGAGATTATATAATAATATATAATAATATTATGTTGTTTTGATCAGAATACGAACATCTATCTAAAAAAACGTGATTGATAAAATAACTATAGTGTGTTGACAGCCCGCCGTACTCTTTCAAAGTCCTATCCACCTACTCTCCCTTGCGCATAAAGCATTATAGCCATCATCACTTAAGTCAGGGACCTCGATGAGAGCACGCCGTCGTGCGCTACGGGGTGTCCCGAAAACTCGCGTCCATCATCTTTTCGTACCCGTCATTTGCTTCTTACGCGCGTCCCGGCCGCGGTCCGGTGTCCATCCCCTGGCGGCGGAGATTAATGAGAGGCGACTGGGCCTTTAATTTTGCTTTCATTAATTCGGTAGGCCGGTGATTATATATCGAGGGGTTGCCTCGTAAAAGGGATAGCCCATAATGAAATGTGCGTCGATGGTTTTTTATCAAAGGCACACGGCTACCGCTGGTAATTAATATTTGTGTACATCGAGCACATTGTGTTATTTACGTGCGCATGAAGCGGCTTCCGATGTGTTGACAAACTGACATACATTGACGAAAAAAAATCCAATGGTGATCCTTCTGTAGAATTTCGTTATGTCTGGTATCGTAATTTTCCCGTAAGACTCGCTGAAACGTTAAAATATGTCTCAACGACGAGAGACATTAAGTTTCATACTGTGAGAAATTCATCGCGGATGAGTCGGACGCTGACTTTACGAGTTCATGGCACTCGGATAACCCTGTGACGCTGTCGCAAAAACGCTGAGAGCAGATGCGAGAAGAAACGCGGCGTATAGTCAAGGGCGAGATTTAAATCGCGCGAGCTGACTCGGCTCTGCCATTAATCGCCGTCACCGCGCTAATTTTCGGCCGGCCGCGCAAATACGCTCCTTCAGGTGACTTCTTGCAAGCGACACATTTCTTCTTCGAAGAAAAATGACGTCTCCTCTTATTTTGTTCGTTAATCCTTCAGTACGCGACTTTCCTTTCTAAGAGTAGCCGAGGATAACGAGGGCATGACTATGATAAACGCAATTGTAAAACCCTTTGCATTGTCGCTCATCACTTTCACCCGCGCCTTTCGTCAAACCTTTCACCGACTAAGTCTTATCGCGATTTATTATAGATATGGATGGATATGATCAAGTTGATCAAACTTTAATTTTTTATTTCTATCTCGCCTGCAGTTTCTCTTGTAGAGAAATTAAGTCGTGATTAAGCGATCACCCTTCTCTTAGAGCGGAGCTCTATCTAGACCGATCGTGTCGAAAGTTCAAAGGAAGTTGTACGCGTCGATGCGTCGCGGCTTAAGTGTCCCGCGCTGCGCTCCGGACGTGTTCCAATTATACGCGAGAAACGACCCGAAACAGGTTCCGCAGCGGAACGTACACATAATTTCCCGCCCGATGCCAGGAGCAGGCTACGATTTTATAAGAGCCGCGCCTTCTTAGCGCCTTTTTCTATCTTTTGCCCTCCCCCCGCGCACGTTTCTCTTCTCCGACGAGTCTTTTCCTTTTTCCACTGGAATCTGGAAGCCATGACACGCTTCTCTCTCTCTTTCTCTTTTTATTCTATCTCATGGTTGTATTTTGTTATATTCCTCCCTTTTTCCTCGGACCACTCTTCTCTTCTCTCTCTTATCGTCATTCTCCACGGCACCGCAGTCCCCGAGCGAAGTTGCACGGGCGCATAACAAGGAATCCTACAACTTTATGGCCAGTGGACGGCAGCACCGAGCTTTTATTGGTCCGCGCTTCAGCCGACTAATGGCTCTGTGGATCCAGATCCGCCGAGTGTTCACGCACAACTTCTTCACCACACAACTTCTTCATTTTACCACGTCGTTTCTGTAATGCGCGCCCGCGTGTACTTACCTACCACGATGTCACGGCTCCGGTATCATTAGTGGTCGCGGGACAGAGCTCGAGTTTGTCCGAGGCTTCTAATATTTTTCGCAAACGGAACAATTACACGTGTTATTTGCCGCAATATTTCCATGCCATTTGCGTATTTGTAATAATTGTATAATATCGAAGGCGTGCTCATTACAATTGATGCAAGAATTAATTTGTAGTATTCCTTAAGGGAGTTAAGAGACAATTTCCTTGGCGTGTCACCAGTTACGCGTGAACAAGAGTTAATCTTTATTACGATAACAATGTGACGAATAAGAAATAAGAACGCGTAGAGCGCAAGGAGCAGCGAGGCACGAAGGGAGCCAGTAATAATTGACCGTTTAACGATCATGTCGATTCCTTCCTCGCCTGGATCCCAGCGCGGAGGTCCTCCGGAGTGGAGGGCAAAGTAGACTTCGGACGATATACGCATCCTGTGTCCGAGAATGTCGAGCGAGCAGCGTGAACAGCGAGTAGGTATGAGCGAACGAGGGAGTCGTGAGTACAACATCATCAGAGGCAGGCCTCTTGGTCGGCGAGTTCCTCCGTCCGTTCCTTTCGTATAATAAAGACACGTTCTGCCGCGCACTACTCCGATGCTCACCCTCTCCTTTCGTTCTGCCTCCCTCCTCCCCCCTCTCTCTCTCTCCCTCCTCCCCTTTTTCTCATTTTCTCTCCATCTCGCTTTATCTACTATCCTCATTCCTACTCCTGTTCACGTTGTTGCATCGCTTTCTTCTTCTGCCCCTCCCCTCTTCTCTTTTTCTCTCTCTCCTGCCTCTTTTAATAAATGTCTTTTTCTACTTTCCGCTGTCTTCTTCTTCTCTCCATCTCTACTTCATCCTTTTGCGTATGTCTCTCTTTCTCTTTCCTTCTTCTCTTTCGCGCGTTATCTTTATCTCGTACCTTCCACCCGTTTTGCTCCGCTAGTGGTCCTTTCGTGTATCTTTTTCCTTTTCAGTTTCGTTCGTCTTCTCGAGCATTCTCTTCTCTCTTTCGTTCTTGTTGCCTCTTCCTCCCCCTGTTGTTCTCTTCTTCCATCTCTTTCTTTTCACTCCGGGCTCTTTTCCCCTCTCACCCGCGCCCGGTCGCCCGCAGCGCGGGCATCCGAAGTATTTTTGAACCGGTCCACGACGGGAGGCTGCTGCAGGGCCGCACTTTTCTCCAGCCACACTCCGAAATCTTTTGAACGAAGGGATTAAATCCGAGGAATTGAGAAAATTAAATCCGTCCGAAGGTTTAATTCGTTAGACGATGGCTGTATTAAGTGTATCAACACAGTGGAATACTATAGTGGATTGATGTAAATAATTTAGATTTTATGTAGTAAACAAAGTTAGCCAAGTGACAGATACAAAATTACGAAATTTTTATTATCTTCAGAAAAATATTTATACTGAAACACACATGTAGATATATGTACAAGAATATATCCGAAACAAACTTAATGGTGCAACATATACGAAACTGTGACAATCGATAGAGCAAGCTAGCTTAGTGGTATAACGAACCTTATGTACGATCGAGTTGTGGATGAATTATTGAACGCGGTTGTTGATCAAAAGAGACTGCTCGCACGCAGTAGTATTCAGGTGCGTATAGTATTGTGTGCTGAGATGAGAATATTTAGAGCAGGCTCCGTAGAGTATTAATCCTCAAAATATCATCGTTCCTAATAATTCCTAATCTAATATTTATTCAACGTCTTCGGAGAATTGACGAAAGTCTTTCTCCTCCATGGTTCGAAGGGACTTAAAATTTGAAGTGTTGTAAGATTGAAACTTTGAAAGAGTATTATGATCGAGTCGAGAAGCACGGATAAAAAAAGATATAGAAAGAGAGAAAGGAAGAGGAAAGGGAAGAAAGTAGCGCCTGTTTTAATTTGCCAAGTCGAGATGGTTATGACAATAGAGGTGCCAAGTAAAAAAAGTTCATTATTCTGTTAATGATTCTTATTTTTTTCTCGCAACTCACCTTTATCTCGTTTTTAATGTCAAAGCTAATTGGGCATTCCCGACACCGTGTCGTTACCACAACGCTTGTAATTTCTGCTAAACTGGTTTGTTTAGCAAACAAACGAAAGACTAACGTTTGATGTTTTTATCTTTTTGGGGGGTGGGGGAGTGATTGTATTGATTTTTTAATATTCGGCTACGTAAATCTGTAATATTAAGAGAGCCAGTTTGCGTAATAAACCGTACGATTTACGCACTCGTGTTTGTGTAATATTTCTAAAATGCTGTTCAACTATTTTTACATCGAAAACGAGAACAATCGAGGAAACAGCGTTATAATGAAGCTGTGTGGATTCTAAATAATCATCCTCCATAGAAAGGGAGCATTCCAAGGCAGCGCGAGCAACAGGTGGCTGTGTAACGTGCGAGAACGATTTGTCCCGAGGGTACCGTCGACCCTCTGATGTAGCATCGAATGCGAATTTCTCCCCCTGTTAATTTCATTCTTCTTATATCTGTGCAGATGCCACGTGTGTTTACCCTTTCGTTCGCTCCGTGCGGTTTATTGATATCAATATCGATATCAATAAAGCAGTTAATATTCTATAAGAATAGATAAGTGTATAAACATGTCACGTAATAAGAAGCTAGTAAAAAGATATACGGGATTTTTTTCTGTTATATTGTCTGATGATTCGAACAAAAATTCATGATATAACTGTCTCACACAAGATGAATTAATTTTAACGAATACAATCTCGAGTCTATCATCCGTCTCTGTCCCGAGTAACGTAATTACCGATAGGACTTATTACGTTAAAATTACTGCGCAAGCAATCGCGGGTAAGTTCATTCAATAACGCGCCGTTACGATAAGACTCTGACTTATGAGTCCTGATAAATTGATCGGCGTCTATTTTCCATCATCATCCGTTAATTGATCTCTGTCGAGGGGCAACGTTTTCCGTCATGCACTCTCGAACAACAACAACGGCGCCACGATAGCAACGGGGTCCGATGTTCGGTTTTCGATTCGACCTCCCGCTCGTGCACGAATTACGTTAGAACTCGACAGGTGGTACCGATGAGTTTCTAGGTGCGGAGTATCTCGTTTCAAGCCGTATACCATTGCTCGAGGCTCGAAGGGTTGCATTCGCAAGCACCAAGAAGTATTCGCCGTGTAAATAAAAGTATCAATGTTTATAGGAATGATGTAGATCTTGTGGGATTTAATGCTGGATTAATGTTCCACCGAGGAATCTCGGATGAACCACCTTTTTTTCGATGTCGGCTTATTCCACCGCGATCACATAATCATAAATAGTTTACAACGACAATTATGCGCATACAAAGATACTTTCTCGCGGTTCTCACTAATTTGACTCGCTGATTATCGCTGATTGTCATTCATCGGCATCCTTCTGCCAATCATGTCCAGCTTCTCCCCCTTGCGTATCATCCCGGCATATGAAATGCTTGAACGTTAAGGCTCAACAGGTGGTATCAGCGAGTCTGCTAGGTGCGGAGTATCTCGTTTCAAGCCGCACACTGTTACTCAAGCACTATGCGCCTGCTGTGTGCCGTATAATAGTAATTAACGCCGCGAGACTGTTAAAATATCGCTGACATTCCGCAGTACGGTCGCTGACGCGTACAATAAACACTGAATGTACAGCAGTACAACTGCGGGAAGGTCGGGCTTGGTTTGCCAAAGAGAAAAGGTCTAAACAAACAGCTGCGCGACAACATTTATTTTACCTTACGATGCGGCGAGAAATGTTCATTAGTATTTCGCTCATATTTGTGCGTTGACGATTGTACGTGTTGTATAAATCCTGCACTGTGCAACACTCGCTCGTTTCCATTTTAATCCGAATCGTGGATGCAGTATAGAAACATTTTGCGATGAAGTTGGGTAGTCAATTCTGGCTACTTCGTCTACTACCTTGGAATATCATGTTTATTGTAGAATATTCAGAAAGCGAGCTTCATCATTTAGAATAAATAAGTAATCGTTTCTAAGCAAAAATTATCTCACGCATTTTACCCATCTAGAGCGTCGAAATTGGGATAATATATGTGTTAAATTAGTCGTATAAGAATTGGTGATCTGCACGATTTTATATATATATATATATATATATATATGTCATCGTTATTTTACACGAGATTCGCAAGAATTTTTGAGACACGTTGCGGCAAAGCATTTGCTCATTTGTGCACCCCACGAGAGTCGGCACTTACCGCACCGCGGGATAGCTTTCAGTTCGCGAATATTCGCCAGCCATGCCTTGAGTGTCCTTATAGTGCTTGCACAAATGATTTCATTGAATTTGTATGAGAAAAAGAAAGAATAAGAAAGAGAGTGTCCAAAGAGTCCTCGACATAAACTAGCGCGCAGTTCCCGAGAAAGTGCAGGCAGAATTTAACGAGAAGAGAGGAGAATCGGCGCGAGGAGAGAAAGATGGAGAATCAGGTAGTGTTGAGCACCACTGGATATAATTATGACATCTAATTAGGTTTTTAGCGGTTGGCGGCTGGTTCGGGCAGAGCGGCAGCCATCCAGGACTCGAGAGTCTGGAGTCGAGGTCTTTTTTTCCCCAAGAGGCCACTCTGGTTCTGGGTTCGCCCGTTCCCCAGTACTCGCCGTTCCTCGCCGATAAAGATTCCAAGCGACTTCCTTTGTTTTGTCCCGTTCTTTCTCTTTTTGCATCGCGACTGATTCAATCAACTCCCGTATATCAGCGTGGCTGCCGCCACGATGACGATATCACCGACTAGTCGCGAGAAGTCGACCTTGGGTTCGACTCACCTCAATGGAGCATGGTTGATTTTACCTGGCAAAATGTTCGTACGGATTTTCATCATTTCTACACTTTTCTTCTTCCCGCTCACTAAGGTGAAGAAGAAAAGAAACGTAACGAAAATCAGCGAACGCTGTCAGAAGAATGACGTATATGATTCAATAACGACGACGCATCATGACAAGTGCATTGTTTAAGTATCAGATAAATAAACATATCACTGATATGTACATTTTCCTCGCGCATCTTTATTTCGTACATGTAGACACAACGAATGTAACGTGAAGTACGAAGAAACGGAAGGTGACGGAGAAGGGGGTGGAAAGGGAGTTGGAGGCGAGACGACTCCTGGAGGATTAGCATTGGAACGTGAAAAAGTCTCTTGTTAGATGGCGGTGGTACCCGTTCGTTCCGAGACGTCATTAGGGCACGCCACGTGAAGCCGAGAGGGCCCGAGATCGGGACGCGATAACGGAGGAGCGAAAGGGAGGAGACGAAGACGCTTCTCGAAGAAGATGGAGAGGGAATGGGGAGGGGAAGGTGCGCGCTCGATGGGTCCAGGTGAACACGGTGAGAAGAGAGAGAGCTGAGGAGAGATGTGGAAGTTGGAGCGATGGAAGCAGAGTCGGGGGAGGAAGGAGATGCATGTCGGACTTGAGAAGGAGGAGTGAAAGAGGGTACGAGACGAAGAGTGATTGAGCTGTAGTCGATCTTGCTGCCCTGTCGAAGTCTCGAATGTCTTGATGCCAAGCAGTCGAAGATCGAGTTCGCTCTCGATACGAAAGAGAAAGAGAGGGGGAGAGAGAGATATCTTCTTTTCTCCTTTTCTCTTTCTCTGGTATTCTTCCGTCACTATGTACTCCCTCCGACCCCTCTTTCTTCGCGGTCCACTCAGCTCGCTTCTACGTCGCGTTACAATAGAGCGACGATTTTGCGTGCGTGCGTGCGTGCGTGCGATCTTGCTTGAAGTAGACGACACAAGCAGATAATGAGATAATTGAGGTAAACTTACAACAGCGCCTCATAATTTTCACGGAAGATCGAATGTAAGTAGAATTTTCTGGGTTTCTGTTCGACTCGCGAGTGAATCGCCGGACACGTTCGGTCGGCGCTGCCCTGCAGATTCGAATCTCGCGCCCCTCCCCGATAATGTCTTTCTCTGTTGGCGCGTATCCTGGTGTACCGGCGCACGTGAAATTCCTGCATACACAAACACTTGAGACACGCGCACCACCACGTGGCGCACAAATACTCTTGCGCAATTTCGCACACATCCCGAAGTGGGCGCCCTTTCCCCCTTTTGCTTGAAGAACGCTGCCGGACGAACGTGAGAGAGACTTGGCACGCCCCTCCGCATCTCCGATAATTACAGAGTAGGGCATCCAAATTTATAATGTCCTTGCTAACTATCGGCCACTCCTACAGAATTTAAGACAAGATGAAGAAAGGGAGAGGGAGGGAGAAGAGGTTCAAAAAGGAAGATGTCCTCGGAGACCCTCCTGAGCGATGACGATCGTCCTAACTCTTCCTCACTCTCGCTTCTTATAAATCGTTTCGGTGAGAGGTCAGCGACTACCGTTCGCACGGCGGCTGTGAAATACTTCTAATCATCCACCTAATTAATGTTTCATTATCAAAAAGAAGAGATACCTTACCGCACTGCGATCAACAAAGTCACGAGTTTTACGGTGAAGTCTAAATAAATTACAAAAGAGGTATCAGCTGCTATCAGAGAAAAAAATAGCCTTGCACAATCTATGTCTATCGCAACGAGGGTATCGCGCGAAATTAAATGCGGACACCCGGTACGTAATATATCGCCGTGCAGCGGGCGGCGGACGGCGGGCACCTGCTAAGAAAGAAAACTCACGAAGGGATACGATAAAGGGGAATGATTGTGATCTGAGACTCCGAACGCGATAGAGCCATAGATCATCGCGGACCCAGGCCGGCCCCGACTTTGCTCGCTCCTCTCCCTCGGGGGGTACCATTCGAGAAGCATCACGATGTATGCGCAGGGCCGCATCCGACGGCGCGGAATCTTCTCTCCCTCTGTCTCTTGTGCAAGTCTTGCTTTTGCAAAACGTAAATGATAGAAACTAAGTAATGACGCAGAGTGTCGATGCCATTTTAATCCGACGCGATCGTGTCTTGAGACGTAGCGCGAATCTATCTTCGATTCGCGCGATTTATCAAGCAACCAGTGCGATCGCGGCAACCGGAGACAGTGTTCATGATAATTGTGATATCGTCTTGTTTCACGTGGCACCTTTCAAGTGCGGTGATCATCTAACGACCCGACCAGTCGTCCCGATAAGTCTATTTACAAACTCACGCCGGCTTATTCGTCAATACTTATCACCTGTGCTGAAAATTTAAACTGTCGGTCTGTTGGTCTCGCTGCTCTTCCTCAATTTGCAACATTATCGTAATAATATAATATTAATGACAACCCCGTGGACTTGACGGAGAAATATCGCAGATCCGCACAGTAGATACACGAACGTGTCTCGAGGAAACGGTCGCTCATTCTGTTGTGATAACGGCGATCACGCTCGCTCAATGTCCGGGATCTATCTGCTGGCGATCGCGAGGCTTTGCAAGATCGGACCGGTAAATCGCAAAGCTATTTCTTTACTCACTAAAAGTCGCAGGCAACAATAATGCGTGTATCGCGAGTAATTCGCCCTGACGCGACGCGACGGACAAAGGCTCCTCGCCTCTTGCTGCGTCGTATAAACGTCCTTCCATCTTGGTCGCGCGGTCTCTTTCGCCGCTCTCGTTTTCTCTCTCATCCTTTCTCTTTCTCTCTCGTTCTTCCTCTCTTTTTCTCTTTCTTTATGTCTTGCCCACGGTGGTGTAACCGACGTTGCCACGTCTCCACCGACGATGAGTGGTCGATGGAGAAAGGGCAATGCGATGAAGAAGGTCGTAGGGAGCTGATCGAAGGGAAGAGCCGTTAAGTCGGTAGCATCCGAGAAATGATCAGCGGCAAGCGAGATCCGATTGCTTGCTATTCCGCGCGATGATACCAGAACCGGAAGCCGTCGGCCAATTCGCGAGTTTCGACGTAAACACCATTATGGACGCGGTACGATCGGCACGACCAATCAATTGCAGTAATCTGCCGATTCAGATGATTATTCCTATGCAATATATCACGTTTGTGAATGATAACGAAAAGACAATCGCGAGAATATATTTTACTATTTTGTTGTACATATTTTTTTAATTATGAAAACGTAATTTTATTAATTACTTTTATTAAGAATGATGAGTATTTTCAATGCAAGTTTTTGCAGAATATGTTCTTGAAAAGTGTCAAACTTTTAAATTCCATTCCAAGTGGATTGCTACGAATCCATTAATACGTAACTTCATTCGTAGCGATATCGTTGATAAAGAAATGCATTCACAGTCGAGGTCGTTGACGTTACTGCAATTTTTCGCACAAATTGCGCACGATGCGTTCAATATAACACAGCGACAGAGCAGCGTTAAAATTTTTACGACGGTAAAAGGAGGAAACAGAAGGATCATCGCATTCCTGCTAATTGACTTTCTCGGCGCGCGAGAATCGACGAAGTATTTCGAGTCGTGGATTCCAGAGCGAATGGGGGAAGCGTCGTTTCGGGGTTCGTGATTAAGAAACCGCCGGTATTACCAGCGCGAGCATAGTCCTCGTAAAGGAGCAGCACAGGAAAGCGACGAATCACGAAGAGACTTCGGACCTCGGCGCAAAAACAAGGCCCGGCGCACCGTTGTAAAATCGTTTTGCGTGCAGGGATGCATCTACCGATTCCCCACAACGGTCTTCTAAGTTCGAACCGAAAGGACATCTCAAGATCACATAAGTGACCGAAATTGGTTTAGACGTAAATGGTATAGATATAAATCGCTCGTCAGCCGTCCGTCGATAGAAGGGATGGCGACAATCATTGCGCGAGAATCTTCGCAGAAGTTCGCGGCTGCGTGTCAACGCAAGGAAACGAAGCGGGTGGCTGGAACACGCCATCGCCAAGGGGGCCACCCGAAAGAGAGCAGGCGAGCGAGAGTGGAGCGGCGAACTAACTCCGGTCACGCGCGGCGGTTGTAATCACGTCAGCGCGGTACCTTGCTTCCTTGATTGGACCGTAGGTCCGGTCCCATCGTGTTGGTCCCCGCTCTCGTCCCTGTCCTTCTCACGCGCGTGCAAATGCGCGTACACACGCGCAAACCTTGCTCGGTCGGTCCTTCTGTGTACTCTTCTTTCCGCGTTCGCTGTGCCCACCCTCACTCTTTGTCTCCCTCCCCCTCTCTCTCTTTCACTCTCTCACTCTTCTTCCTCCCTCTCTCTGGCGTTGTCCTGCTGGAAGCCGCCGCGCACAAATGAGGTTGTCGCGTCAGCGCGCGCGGTCAGGACATGGGACGAGTTTCCTTTTTCTTCGCCGGCTCCCTCATCCTACGTTCGCTCGATATTTCTTCCTTTTGTCGTTCTCTACGGCGTTGCGACAGCTTCACTCCGCTGCTGATCGCATATCTGGCCCGCGTTGTTTCGTCATTCCTGCTCCTTATTCTTTGCACAATTAAATTAAAGTTTCTTTCAAAATTATGGAATTATATTAAAGTACGAGAGATGAGAAAACAGAGATTTATTGACTCATATATGTTTAGTAAGCAACAATCTGCAGAGTGAGAAAATTAATTAAATGCTAATTAAATCATTCGATCGTGTTTCTTCATTTTGAATCTTCAATATTTTCAAAAAGAGATTCACTATCAAAAACAAAATAGAGTATTTTCTTCGCTTATTTATTCATCAGTGGAATATACTTAGTGTGTTCCAACAAGAGATTCGACAATAAAACATATGATTTTACAGCGGTATCCGAATGCAATCATGAAGGCATTCGTCAGCCGTCCGGATAATTTCTGGACGAAGAGAGAAACGTCGAAAAGTCATATATATGATATGAGCCACGATATTTATGCATACCGCGGATACCGAATACGGTGGTGTGCTACGAATACGGCTTTATGGCCGGGCCACCATAAAACGTCGATGTAGTACAACTCGAGTAGTCCCTGTAGGTGTAACGTTCGCGTGCAAGGGCGATGAAAAGGAACGAGAACGACAGAGTGGAGAAAAGAGAAAAAGGTAGGGGGGAGAGAGATACACATCCGGGAATGGCCACGAACAACTTTATTATTTTCGAGATGTTACGACATCGGTGGAAGATCCTGAAAGTTCTGTTCAGAAAAGATAGTAGACAATATGAGAGAGAGAGAGAAAGAAAATATATGATGGTGCATCACAGCTGGGAACAACCGATGGAATTTTTGCCTTTATTCGGAACTGATATCACGACTACCTCACAATTAAGATGTCTCTATTAATCGACAAATAAAAATCTTAATCTTGCTAATTACTGGATTTGTGAGATCTTTTTCGTGTTCAACCGGGTACGGCAAAGCTGTGTAACTACCTAAAAACAGACAACAGTCTTGTAACGGACTATACAACCGTTCAGTAGAGAACCACTCTTTCGGGGAGTCTTTCGGACCCGGTTGAACGTCATTACGAGCATGAACGAAGGTTGCCGCGTGTACGATGAAGACCTTCAGCGATTTGCCACACGCACGTTGACGTTGCTGCCAACTCCTTTGCGGTCCACTCGTCGTCGCCAAACTTTGTCATTACCGCATGTATTAAATTCCTACTGCCCTGTTTTACCCGAATCGCAGACTAACAGAATGAAGCGGTTACAGTTGCGTGCTGCAACGACTGAGAGTTGAAAAGGACTCGCGCATCTCTTACAAAGTGAGAGAGCACAAAGTGAATCCTTTTGTTGAACGAAAGAAGGAAAAAAGGACGACGAGGACAGAACTCGGTGCAACGGGTACAGAAAGGCGGGGGAGAGGCTGCCGCGGGGGAAGTAGTCCGTACGGCCCAACTACAGTATTATGCATAAATGCGAGATTGGGCCTCATTACTGGCACGCAGCTGCTTCCAGGCTAATAAGCCGTCACAGCTTCTGTGCAAATGCGTCTCGATGCAAATTTAGTTCTCCAAGGTGCTCCGCTGCGGGGAGAAAGAGAAGGTTAGTCGGACGACATACTAATGAACGAGAGAGAATGAAGATGAAGGAAAGAAACGAGAAGTCTCGGAGAGAAATACATGTGTCGCTAAAAAATCTTTATGAAGAAGCTTCACGGTGAAATTCTTTCGCTCGCTCGAGCGAGCCTTCTCTTGATACATATCGCGATAAACAAATATTATGCATAATTTCGTTGTACGGCAACAAGATCGCTTACACCTTTCAACACACAAAAATTCGATTTTATTCGCAATTTACGGCATTTCGCGCTCTCTGACGATTTACTTCCCAATAAAATACACACATCCTTCTACCTACGAAAAATTCTCAGTACGGTTAACAGACGGTTGGCCGAGAAGGGACGTAGGAGGGTGCGCGTTATCCCGAAAGTTTAGTGGCTGGCACGAGGCAGCGCGAGAAACCGGTAGTAAAGTTATTCAGCGGAGAAAAGAGAGAATCGTATGAACGGGACGGAAAGGAACGATTGGGAGAGGAGAGATGAGAGAGAGAGAGAGAAACAGAAAGAGGCTGGGTTAGTATCCAAGTACCCGAGCGATCCTCACAGATAAGGGCAGAAGGTGTAACTTACTAGGCCTCTGGTATACCCCGATACATCGTGCCTTTATATATCCACCAACCTCCCGTTACCATGCCCCTTCCGTATGTGTATTCTTCTCGTCTCTTTTACCTCTGTTTCCCCTCTTTTCCTCCCCCTTCCTCTTCTCTATAGTTGGACCACGTCCGCTTCTCCTTCTTACCCGTTCCCCATCTCTCCTAAACCTTCTGGCTATTACGTAGGCCTTATAAACCCTTCGAATATGTAACAAGTATATACAAAGACGTGTGTGCGAGATGATCGCTGTGCATGTGTACAAAGAAGCTCCAAAATACGCTACCAACATGTCGGACGATTCCGCGAACGCAAAATAAATACAATGAGCTCCCGCTGTTAGGTCGCGGTTACAGTAGCAACGAAAATTATCGGATGTTTGATTTGAAGCAATCATTTTTGTTCAATGTTTAAAAAAAAAAGTATTAATACTACAAGAATAAGATTACTGAATTAATTGAAAGTAGTATGTCTTTTTTTGTTTCACATTAATGTTCGTGATTTCTTTTGAAAACGATAGATTGAATGGGAAGAAACGACATACGAAGAGAAATACAAGTAAAAAGTCATGAAAGACATGAAAGCACATTTTCGAATCATAATTTACAAAATACCTTTACTATCCTTTTATACCTTAGATACATCATTACGAGAATATATGAGAACGGGCAAGAAACTTGCATTTTACATAATGATGGGTGATCGGTTTCTTCGATTTAAATATTATTACCAGTTTTTGTAAGACATTAAACCATTGTGAGGCATGTTCTACATAACTATAATGTAGTTATGTACATTTCGAAACAAGCAAAACCGGTAAGTGACGGCGCGTGTGACGCGGGAGCAATCGCAGTACCTACACGCTAATAAATTGTAGACAGGTGTTCGGAGGAAGAACCGTGAAGCGTACCGAACCGTTCGTCGCTCAATGGCGAGACGCAAAGAGAACCGTAAAATCGTATCATGGAGCGTCTCGAGACGGAAGACGCGATCGAGATGTATTTTCCGCGACAAGTGAAAAATGCTCCCCCTGTTGTTCCGATTGTTAAAAAGAAACGTTAAAAAGAAGATATCACGATGCAGCGACGAGCATGTTGGAGCATGCTGCGGTGATTAGCTACTGTTCATAAAAAAATCAAGATGGCAGGATTGCCTTTACTTAGAAGCAGCTTTTATTACGATCTCAAGGTCTTTGAGGTGATCGTCCTCGCCTATAACAATTAGTCGGTAGACGGGGCGCGCGCGCGCAGCTCGTTGCACCCAGGTTGCTTCGTTGTTCATGGGATCACGTGCTGGATCTCCCGAAAATTGACCATCTGCCGGAATAACGACTTAATTTGCCCGAGACTCCTTAGCCCTGCAGCCAAGGTGGCGATCTCATCCGCTTCTTGGAAGCGTTCGTTTGGCATACCGTCGCAACGAGTCATCAGTACCATACTGCTTATCACCCAAAACTTGATTACAAAGAAAATTCGGACACGAAATTCTCAAATTACATCTTACATTTCCAACAGGAAACTATTAGGACAAATTAGTTTTTGAAAGATTGTAAAACGCGAACTTTCACGAATGTTGCATTAGAATTTGTATTTGTATATTACCATTTGCAATAAAGAACTTTAGATAATGTAAATAACTTAAAAAATTAATAATTTTATTGCGTATTCATTTTGAGTTAAACATGACCCTTCTGATGCATAATGTCATCAAACATAATGTTTCACAAGAAAATGATCATCATACATATGCATACAAGTATAGGTATACAGTATTTATAATTCGGCAATAACTCTTTCGGAAAAAAGTAATTTCTTTAGCATAAGATCAAGACACTTTAGAATAATCATTTTTGAAAGACAGTCATCTTCTTACAATAATAATTATAAATTTAAAAGGAATGGATGATTAATATTATTTTAATTCGTCGCGTGATTTTGTGTGTGTGTGTGTGTTCGGAATAATTTTATTTTAGGAAATTACATTAAATTATTTTCTTCATCCTCGTTTTTTATCTGAATTTTGCAACTATAAGAGTTTTTATTTTTGTTTCAGGTGAGTATTCCCGTTTCACAAAATAGTCACTTGTAATAGCGATTAGTGGTGAGTAGTGTGATCGATTTTTTAAAAACAATTATCCTCTGAAAAATCTGAAGATTCTTTTAGTTTCTCATCAAAAAACTAAAAAAAGCAGACGGTGCACCTATCAATTTTATGTACGCCATATGCGAAATGAAAACTTCATCGGCAGTTGAGCCTTATGTATTTATGTGGCGCAGCGGTTGGATTTAGACACGGATGCATCTAGCATCTAGCACCTCCTCGCGTTGCCGTCACCTTGATTCTCGTTTCTCCATGCACGTAATCACCATCGCGCGATCCCCCATGTATCCCGACGATAATCCTTTATCGCTAAAGAGCCGGAGAATCGTAGGCAGATACGAATGCGATTTTCAAAACCTGTTATGGTCGTTCCGGAGCCTCCAAGGTGGTCTACAATTGCAGTAATAACTCAATTATCCTCTCTGGGCTTCGTACCCGCCTATCTGCCTCTTTTACTCTCAAATCTTTCACTCCGCTCTTCTTCCACCCTCGTCGTCGTCGTCGTCTCTTTCTTTCTCTCTCTCCCTTACCCTTTTCCCTTTCCGTTTTCTCTGTTTCTCTCTCTTTTTCTCTTCCTCTCCTCTTGCGGTTTCTTCCTTCTTTTACCTCGATTCAATCCCCTCCTGAACTTCTCCGACCGCCACCCTTCTCTTATGGAGCATAATAAACCCTTCGATCCCATCACGATCTTTCCATCCACATATTATTAGGGTCTGCACACACGTCGGGAGTTCGGCCTCAGCTATCCCTACCGTCGTATGCGTCGTATGCGGATTAGAATCGTTGTTTCACAATTAGCTTGCAGATCGCGGCAAGTCGGAGATCTTTATTTAGCCTCGTACTGATCGCTGCTCAATACTAATTTATTTCGTTCTAAATGTCTTATGTTTGAGGAATATTTTTCTTAATTTAGTATTAAATCCATAAAATCTCTACCAGACATTGATCGATTCTAAATTATTATAAATTATTTTTCTTTCTTTCTAAATGAAAATTACATGACATTTGCAAATATATTTAATGCGAATTAAATATGCAAATAATTATTTATATGATTAATATTGATTTATTACAATCAAAAGTGACAGAATAAAACGAATTAATTAAGGACAAATGCGATATGATTTGTTGTTAAATTAAAATATGATAAATTTGAAAAATCGAGATTTTTTCAATGAGATTTTTCAACGAGATTTTTTTATTGTAAAAGTTTTATTCCTGTCCCCACATCGTCGCTATGTTTTCGTTATGTCGACTAATCGCAAATCCTTGAACAAGTCTTCGGACGACAGAGGCATAAATCAGGACAATCGCTGACAGAGAAAAAGAGGAAGGAAAGGAAGAGGGAAAAAGCTTTTGGTGCAAGTTAAATCATTATCTACCGCGGCAGATTTGTGAACTTAGTTCACCGTCGTTTCGCCCTGATAAAATATATTTTTTCGTCGCTTACTAGCGGGAAAGCAAATCCTATAGATGAAAGAAAGAGAGAGAACGGGTGACGAATGAAGGAAGAGAAAGACAGGATGCAATGGAGCGAGAAGAAGGAGAGACAGTGCGGTACCGCGTGCCGGAGGCACCATGGGTTCGGTCCAGACTAGAGGGGTTAAGCCAAAGCCCCATCGATCATGGGATCCAGCCAGTCCACGATCCCATGACTCTGGCCATAAAGCTCGGTAAGACCTGCGCCAAGGAGGAGTGCGAGCGAGAACACGAAAGATGATAGAAGCAAAGAGAGAAAGAAGGAGAGAGAGAGCGGGAGAGAACGAACGAGTTGGACCCCGTAACCGTGAACTCTGCACGCCGCGGCTTTATGGCGGCACGACGACGTAGAATTACCCCCGTCGTAAGCAGGTATATACTTAAATCTCGCGCGCATGCATGTAAGTAAGTCGCGCACGAAATTACGCGCACGGATCGAGATCGTTGGAAAAATCTCGTCCCCCTGGGTCGGGGGTGTGGCGCGACTTATCCACGCGAGCGCCGGCGCATCACCGGTTCACGATAACCAACGTAGGCATTTGTCTGTACACGGAATGGTTGATTTAGATCTCGATGCATTCTGAAAGCGAAATAAGCTTCTTGATTGAGAAGATGATTATTATGAATAAACACGACCTGTCAACATTTCTGCAAACATTTTTTGCTATCGTCCGATCAGTAGCAAAGGAAACGCATAAAACATAACTGCTAAATGTACATGTTTCTGATTGCTACATCTATTAGTAATCGGTAAATGTATGAGCATTTAAATTATTTAACGTCTGATACAAATAGGTAGGTTGCGCGCGACGACACGTCGACGTGTTAAATGACGCGAGTCACGCAACGTGGAGTCGAACATCACTTCGAGGTTACTAATGTAGTAGAAAGTATGAGAGCAATTTAAAATGCAGAAAGATCAAGCACACATTCTGTCGCGAAAAGGGAGCAGCAACCTCCTCTTTGTCAGATTGTTTTTGTGATTTTCATCCCGAAATTTGTCGAAGGAAAAAGTGCAGCAACTCTTCAGTTCTCTGTCGAGTCTCCCCCTCGACAGCTGCCCCGTTTGCCTTCTGTCATCATTGAAGATAGCTTACTCCCTTTCTTTCTTTCTTCCTTCCTTCCTTCCCTCTCTCTCTTTTTCCTCTCAATTCGTATCTTCGCCCTCTGCCGACCCTTCCCTTCCTCTTCCTTCCTTGCCAAACCAATCTTCCATCCCTGGAGTAAGACATTGAGGCACCTGCTAGAGTCCAGCTCAATCAGGGAGTATAGCATGTCGGCACCCGTGAAGAAGGTAGTAGTGGGAGAGCTTTACGGCATAGCTATGGAACTGTATCCGCACGGAGCAGGGGCCCTCGACCGACTGGGTGGTCCTACCGCTTCAGTTGTGTTCCGACGCGCTTCAAGCCAACACTACGAACACTATTTCTGATCCACCGGTGTCTGGTGCCCGGCAGTCGACCTATCAAAAAGTAACCTCGCAAATTATACCGGTACTCGTGGCGTTCAGTAGTAACGCCAATCGACAGACTGACCGATCGACCGACCGATTGATCGATCAATCAGTAGCGATCATCAAGGATCTGTGATATTTCCGCTTTGTTTTGTGCCTTAACTCAATGTTGTGTCATAGTACATCTGCCAATCAACGACAGAGAATACGGAATAGCAAGAGATTAATTAAGTACAAGCTGAACAGCTCATCTCACGTGACTCTGTCACTGAAGAAACAGTTAGATTTTGTAGCCGCAAAAGCTAAAATTTCGAAAAACTTGCATTCAAAATAGAAGAAATATATGTATACACTCACAGTGTCGATAATTGATCGAACAATTTGAACTAAGATTTCGAGTAGTAAGAGTTTAGATAGTAGTGATTACAATAAGTCCGTGTGCCTTTGATTTCCTCATATCTAAGAGATAGTGAAAGAAGCATATTGCTAAGTAGATATGCTCATGAACAATGCAGAGAAAATGTTGGCGAAATTTCGTAGAATCTGTGGAAATGATAAACGACAAGGATAGTGCTTTTCTGTTCAAGCGGAACGAGCCGATAGCAAGGTGCGAAGAATAGAGAATGTATAAGAACCGATAACGACAAGGTGGCGCGGGGTGTAATCAAATGCAGGTTTATTTAGAACGGCTTTGATAAAGTGGTTAGTGCGAAAGCGTGGATCGGGCCAATCATACCTGATTGCCTGGACGTGAGTTGTGCGAACCGAGAGAAAGAGAGAGAGGAAGGGAGAAGACGCAAGAGAAGAAGAAAGAAAAGGGAAAGAGGAAGAAAAGAAAGAGGGAGAGAGAGAGAGAGAGAGGCTAGTCCGTCCACCACCTCGTGGCTCGTTGCACGTCGAGAATGAAGACGTTTCGTGCTGGCGGATGTTACGTGCCACGTGATTCATAGTAGCGTTTCCTGTCCTCTTCGTTTTGGGCAATCAGTCGATCGCGCCTGTTCTCATTACCTCTGGCAAATAATTGAAATATGATTTCGCTGATAGAGTGGCTACAATTTGAGAGAAAGGTAAGTACGTATTGAACGATCTATCATCTTTTCCTAATTTTCTACGCATTCGAGGAAGCGCACATGACGGCGAGAAAGTTGACCATAGAACTATTATTATTCAGTTCAATCACGATATTATTAATAATGCATAATAACAAATTTCAATCAGATTTCGAAGCAAATACATTCGAAGAAAAACGTGTCTATGTTTTCTAGAAAAGTTTTTCCAGTCCCTACAATCTTTCTAGATGAAAAGGTTTTAACTGTTTTGGGACCCTTCTGTCGCAGGTATGCGCATCGACCATAGCAGCTATTCAGCATTTTTTCTTATTCTTTTCTAAGAGTTTCACTGACGTGTCCGGTCCCTAGGAAACGTCTAATTCCTAATTCCTATTCCTGAGCGGTTACCTTACGAAACTTTACGACTAAAAGCCATATTTCGCTGCTTTTTGAACTCCCAATCCTCATTTCCGAGAAAGAAATATCTCTATTATTGTCATGGAGATGACTGCGCGAGTTGACTGTAAAGAAAAGAGTATAGATCGTCGATATCTAGCTGTTTATTATTAATAACGCGTCTCGTGTTTACGAACAAATACCATTTTCGATACTTTATTGAAATCCATACACACAACAATAATTTATAATATTTCAAAATCATAGGTTCTAAATTATTCAATCGACAGAAAAAGGAAGATTTGAGTTTCAAGTATGCAACTGTTATAATTTGTGGTGAAAGTGTTATAGAACTATGAACATCTCAACAATACAGAACAAACAATTTTGTAATTTTTTTCAATAGTTCGAAGAATTACAAAAAGTATGGAAACACATTATAAATTAATTTATACAGACATGCAAACCATAAAGTTATAAAAACATAGAGAAAAAGCAGCAAAAGGAACGGAAATAATAAAGCATTAGAAGTGACATCGGTTTTGTCCATTTTATTTTTGTGTGTTAACCTTTTCCATCGAAAGATGTTTTAGACGTTATAAGATATTCTTTTGTTATTTTTCTTTTGCTAGATGTTTATTTAATTGTTTTCAATTCTTTCTTTGGGAAGCTATTGATAATAAATAATGTACTTTGAATTTTCTCACATCTTTTTTTTTATTTCACTTGGAACAAAAACATCTGCTGACAGGCTTTTCATCATTTCTATGTGCTTTATATTTTTCATTTTATTACCTATTTATTATTTTTTTGTTTTAAAATACCGTACTATTCTCAATGACTCAAATAAAATATCTGTCCAAGATGCGAATCAAGCCAGATGACCGTGAATTTCACGGATCCACGGCATCGCGAATGTTTCGTCCTGTAATGGAGGAACCACTGGTGGCAGGAGGCTATCGTACAGACGGACGGACACAACGTGGAGAACCAGTTCTCTCATTTCATTGCGTTCGTTGTCCGATAATGACGCATAGCGTGGTGAGCTGCGTGCGGCATAACGCGCGTGTGAAAGCATCGCGACGCAGCGCAACGCGCAAGAACAAACACTACACGAAAGTGTTCCTCCGCATGTCCTCCCACGTGAACCCTGAATATAAGATCGAGAGAGAATTATCCCGGCCCGCAGATACCGCGGCCGCTAATTTACGGCAATCACGGGATTTTCGCAGACGGGAGGGCAAGAAGATCGCAAGCCTAACGAGTGCCGCACGGCGCGTTCGAGAGGCGAGAGGCTCGTTACGCGATTACCGACATTTTTCGTAAGATCGAATTTATATTTGTGTTCTGGTCAGAGCATCGTTTATATATCCCTCCGTTTTCTTATACACTTACGTCGCGTATAATAATCGCAACAGTTTGGAATGTATAAATACACGTGATTATTTAAATAATTCCATAACATAAAAATGGAAAAATGAAGCTAAATAAATATAAAAATTGATAAAAAATAATTTTTAAAATAAAAGGATATTTATAAATTTTATTAAGAAACAATACGTTTTACGTTCCTATTTGATCTACAATGCTTCGCCAATGAAACGATAGATTTCTCATTTATAATAATATCAGGTGCTTCGATTCTACTTTGATTTTATCAAATGTATAAAAAGAAGTTTGTTGCTATTGAGTTAAAATCAAAAGCACATATGAACGGGTAATTTAATACTGAGCAGATTAATCATCAGGTTCTATGTCGTGTATTATATGTACGTGTTATATTTGGTGTCCTAAGAAAGAAATAAAACTATACTGTAGTTATTTTTTAATGATGTGTAATCACAAATTTTTGAAGGTATATATATATATATATATATATATATATATATATATATATATATATATAGATTAAATTTAGTTACTGGAAGAAATAACTTCAATTTTATTAAAGAAAATAAACTATATTTTGATATCATTTTCCGGGACACCTTGTATAGGCACGCACGTGCGTGTAAAGGATACTCTTAACTCGTGCGAGATATACGGCGATCGGTGTTGCTGTGTGTTGCCGGAGTAATTAGCAAACGCTTCGTCTGGCTAGATGTTAATAGATGCGTCTAATATGGCTATAAATCAGCGAGATAATGCTAACAGAGAATTGCTGAAGTTGTACTGAAAATAAAGAAACGTTGTGGTGAAGATAATCGGTTGCAAAGATTACCTAAAGTATCAACAAGATACTCATCAATTTGTGTACTTCATTTAAAAATGTGCAACATCAAGTTTACATTACATATTTGTTTGTAACGTGTCGGGTATCATATAATAATATTCTTAGCGACAAATTCATTTCAATCGTAAAAAGCGTAGAACAATAGGTAGATTGTGCAACAAACTGCGAGAATAAATTCGACGTTGTATCGAGACGTTGTACAAGGCAGTATGAGGAGAATGTACAAGACGAGACAGATCAGATATGTACATAAAACGAATTGAAATTGCCGATAGAGAAAGGAATTGTTGCATTAGATACGACATTGCACGAAAACAGCAAGTGTGAAAATATAAACGTTTCTCTATCGATCGAACGGTGATCGTGAATTTGAAGATTTGACATTTATGCACGTGGCTCGCACTATGCCAAAGTGCTCACGATGACTTTATTCGCGCCAATCGTAATGTAATTCAGTTGCAATTGCAAGCAAAACGAACGCTTTCGACCGTTGTCGGCGGCCGATCTCACAGGGATCCAACTTCGATTGGATCAAAAACAAGAGAAAAAAGAAGATTCAACTCTACGTAATCAGATCTGATTCTTCTTGGCCGTAACTCGCAACCGTTCCAATATAATTGAACTTGAATACTAGCTATCCTCAGAAACCGTGATACTACCATATAATGATTGATAATGCGAGAGAACAATCCATGGCAGGTTGTCTGAGAATTGTAATCATTATAGTCTTCGTATTGCGAAGAACTGACTTACTTATGTCGAGACCAGTATGTAAGACAAGCCCAGTCTCGGAGTTTAATCCAATTCGAAAACCTGCTACCTTGCAGAGTGAACGGTACTGCTAGGTAATGATTAATAATGAGATGAGACACGCGAAACATGGGCGATAAAGTCGGCAACTTCCCAATTACTTCAGGTGCACGTACGATCATAAATTTTTGGAGTATGAAGAACAGCACAGTAAAGGAAGATTTCCAGAATTTATTATCCAAATGAAGTTTCTTAATCTTGCTTGTCATTGTCAATATTCTCAAGATTAATGCCAACAGCATCAAATATTTTCGAAGTAAAAATAAACAGTCACACTTTTTCCTGTGAAATAATAAAATTACACTTATTGGAGAAGCTTGTTGTGTTGATGTTAGATTAATATTTCTAGAAGAGACGTATTGTATTTTCAGGGCGACAAAGAGCGCCGAGCCGATCCTGAAGAAGCGCGACGGGTTGTTTGCTCTTGCTCGGATTTTACGGCTCCGACAGGCCAGGCCGGACAATTACTGGTTGTTAAACTCTGCGCCGGCGAGGCGATCGCAAAAGTCAGTGACCATGCCGGGACCACCGGCAGCTGTAACTGCAAAGTGCTGCTCTGCGAATCTCAGTATCACTCGCGTTTTGTCGGCCACGCTTTTGTCTCTCATTAACGAAATTATTAATGAAAAAAGGGACACAAAAAGACAACGAAGGAAATGCTTTATAGAAGTAGCGATCTTCTTCGAGACC
This sequence comes from Crematogaster levior, assembly GCA_901521435.1. NCBI lineage: Eukaryota > Metazoa > Arthropoda > Insecta > Hymenoptera > Formicidae > Crematogaster > Crematogaster levior. The sequence continues at coordinate 236,925 of CABEGB010000927.1, read as the reverse complement.
CGCTGAATGTTTCGCCGTCAAGTATTAACGAAGGTGGTCAGAAAAGACGGACGTGTAGATCCCGCTGGCTAAGATTCCTGCGTTTCACGTTGCGGCGCACGTTCATGAGCCGCGGAAAGAAACGATGAAGAAATTACGTATGGGATGTGCGATGCGGATCTCTTAATTCTGACGAGACAGGCGCGTACGCCACCATCCACCTCCTCCAGTCGAGTCGTCCTCTATGATCGGACGAAGCATGCTCATGTCTGACGGACAACCCGCAATTATCTTTACTAAACTAGAGATCTCTACGTGATTATACGGTTACTCCGGTTACAGTTTCGCGGATCCCTCATCCTCTCGATCGAATCTCTCGCAACTTGTAACTCTCTTTGAATACCAAGCACGATCGATGGAGGGAACAAGATGCATCATATCTTGATTTTACCACGGTTTATCTTTATTTAATGTCATATTTCTAGACAGTTTATGATCTGAGTATCGATTATGTGATTTTCTCCTATACCGAAATCATAAGTCAACATTCGCGTTAATTTTAAAAAAATCCAAGATTTTTAGTTTCAAACAATATCTGAAGTAACTCGATTCTTTTTATTTGATTATAACATTTGAAATGTTTGAAAAAAAGATTTGAACGCTCGTCGCACGACTTGCAATAATTGATTTACGCAATAGAAGCGATTAGTAGCCAAACGTACGTCTTCAAACTCTGTTGATTCCTTAAACATACCCTTTACAAATAGGACTATAGAAACAGTGGAAAGAGTTCAACAGGGCGTTAAAAGATCAAATGTACGTGTTCCTACTGGGCTTCTCATTTTTCTTTTCTTTCGTTGCTTCAATGATTTAGCCGGTCCTTAATGAAAAAAGAATGGCACGTGCGATAGCGAGCGCAACGTATTCTCGATTAAGCTGTATGCAAACATTCAAGCATTCGCGATCATGCTGTCCGCGATTTAATTTTGCCGCATTGCAGATCAACCAGCCGGAAATCCATTCGATTCGCGAGTCGATTGTCGAAATCGTCGTATATACAGGCGAACGGCCGTTTGCGACTTTCGACGAGTTGACAGAATGGATTCGACGATGCGTTCAAACTACCTGTGACACCTCGAATTCCTCGCCATTGTTTCTGCGCTCTTTCGAATAACGGCGCGAGCCAAACACGGGTAAGACGGGGCGTGTGCCATCACAAAGCTACTGCACCTTGACGAGAGAAAGGGTTGATTGCTATCCAAAGCAGTCTCGACCTATTATCGAGTGTCCCCACATTTCAAAAGTGAAGCGAAGGGATAATCGATTAACCCGTTCTCTGTTGATTGAATCAATTCAGTTAACACGGCAGCCAATCGAGAATGCATATAATACTTTCATCCTCTCAATTTCTTCCTTCGAAAAGACTCGCTCAGCGAGAGATAAGTGTTTAGACGTTTGTCAGTATGTGTATTTAAATATTACTGATTCAAATTATTTATTGTAATTAGAATTTACATTTAGTACCTGTTTTACTCTCGCTTACATACCAATAAAGCATCGACAAGTTCTATTTCTATTAAATTTCTTCTTTTGTTTCGTTATGTATGAGTTTATTGTATTGCGTCTGTTAGTTAAAAGGATTGATTCTATCGAGCTGTTATTTATTTTTTCACAAAAATTCTACAAAATGTTTAATATTTGTATTAAGTTAACTTTTATAAAGATGTAAAGTATTTATCATTTCTTTTGGATTAATTTTTATCAGAATCGGAAAGAGTATAAGAATAACCGTTGTGATAACAAAAGAGAGATAGCTTCTTAATCGAGAGAGATTATTCAATTTGATGACGCTTGCAGTTTCTTTTTTGTACAAAAAATATGTACAGCTCTTCTTTCTCTCTTCTACCATCACTTTATAAATTTCCATCCTCAACGGAAAAGACTCGTTGGAGCATAAATGAGTCAATGCGACAGGATCGGCGCGCTTTATCGCGCGACAATATAATTATTTTGTATAGCCACGCGAGCCACGCGAGGAAACTGAGGGTACGTGTGAAAGCGTTGTGGAGGAAGTCGAGAATTGAGTCGGGAGTCTCACAATGAGCTGCGGGGACCCCCCGTTTGTTTGCCAAACAATCGGCGACTCGATTTGGCTGTGGTGAAAACAACGAGTAATAATCGACCGTTCTTTCACGCAGCCGAGTGGAAAGACGAGAGCACCATGACGAGTAACTCCTTCGATCGAACGTTCGTCCGGAGCCAATCGGCACCGATTGTTTTACGATATCATCAATCTACGTGCTGACTAATTGGAAATACTTGTTTCGTGGTTATTGCGGGGAATATTGATACATAAGTGTGAAGAAGGCATTTCAAGCCTCGTAGATGAGGCCGTTTATCGCTTAATCATCACCAGGGAACACGACGACTCCTAGACCATGCTTAACGCCGCACGTTTAACGCCAATAACCCCCACGCGCGCGAGCGCGCGCGCGTAATTCTATCTCGTCTCGTCTCGTCTCTTCATCTTCCTTCCTCTTTCGCTTCTGCCGACAATGCGCCAGTCGCTATAAATACATACGTACGTGCGCGCGAGCCAGCGCGAATACATCGCGACTGTCGCCACGTGTGAAGCAGAGCTCCGAGGGTCTCTTTCGCTCCGTTCGTTTCTCGCTCTCTCCCGACAGCATGGGTTTCTCTCTGTTCGGCCTTCGTCTTCGTTCCTTCTAGCTTTTGCTCCACGTCTTCTGCGCCCTTCTCGCGCGAGACCCGGGAGGAATATTCCCGGTCGACATTTTTCTCGTAGGAATGCGGAGTCGTTACGTTCGCGAGGCGTTACGATCGAAACGCCCGAGATGTTCTGTACCGGTTCCACACATGTGCCCGGGAAGATTCTTCCGTTGAGAATTCGAGATCGCCTCGCATCATTTCACGAAGTCGAAGTCTCGAGGGTTCGCTAATAAGGCTTAACACGTTGACACAATCCTCCATTCCACCCGTTTATTCAGAACTGAAACGAGGTATGGATGGTTAACTCAAGTCTCGATGTGGTGTCAGATTTAGAAAAGTCTTCCTTCAATTAATTATAAAATCGAGAGAAGGGAGAAATGTTAGAAAGAAGAGACGAGAGGGAAGAAATATGTCGAGACACAAGGTTACAATTTTTTGTCGATGGTCTCAGTGCTATAATAGACATCATGCGGTATCCTATTCGAGCTACCGATTCGGCAGACCTTCCACGAAGAGCTAAACCGAAAAAGGTTCGGTAGCATGAATTAAAGACGGCTTCTGGTTAAGACGCTTGAAAGATTCCAGCACTAAGCCTCGTTATCGTCTTCATTTCTATTTTACATCCGTCTCCTTAATTTCATGTATTCTCATACTTTTTCATTAAAATATTTATCGTCGCAGTATCTAGAGGTGAGAAATATCTTATTAGTGATATATACATTGTCGCGAAGTTTTTACAATCTTAATTTTAGGCAGTCTTAGAATAGATAGCTTAAGAATAGAAATGGAGGGTAAATTGCTTCCGTCTTGATAACTAACATAGCTGAAGCTACATAGCAACTGATCTGAGTTGCTATGTAATATCTTCACTTCTGATCAGATACTTTAGCTAATTCTTCTTTAAGACCTGTAAACATCACAGACGCGTCATCCTGGTCCTTCTCGAAGACCCCTCTGGACGAATACTCAGGCACGAGGATACCCGAAGTAACACGAACGCAATCATGAAGACGAAAGCATACGCATGCGCACACCCGCGCTCGAGGACTCCGTCGTCGGAGCAGACATCTCTTTGTTACGGGGTCCAGTTCTTTCCTCGTCGTAGGAAAGGCTTCGAGTCAGACTCGAACCTAGTCCATTTTATTAACACTTGGGACATCGTCCAAACGAGGTTTTTCTACCGTCATTAAAAAAAAAATACTAAGAACAAAACATAAATTATTTTCTAGATAGACCCAACCGCCATATTTCTTCCTCGTTATCTATTCTTTTTCATACCACTTTCTCGACTTCTTATTCTATACAATAAAACAAAATAAAGATTCTTACGTGCTTTTCATTAGCGAAGGATATGATAATTTTGCTCGTAACTTTAAGTCGCCACAAAGATAGTAGCGTTGATCGCGTGGAGATCGGATCGTAATCGTTGCTACCGGAACACGAATGCAGGAACGGCCGGTAGGTCGGGCCGACAGGGACGTGTACGCTAGTTAGTTAGTCGCGCTCGTGTTAGTAGCCGCAGGTAGGCCCATCTCCACGGGTGCAGGACGCGCGCGGATATACGGAGAATATAGGGCCCGACCGAGGGAGATACATATTTGTTACGGGACGATGTCGCTCCTCGGCGCGGACGTGATTCGCCTTCGCGATTCGAATAAAGACCTCCGCCTGGGTGACTTCGTTTCCAGGGTGAAGCTCGCCTGGAATCGCGAACATGTCTCCAATAGGAAGACGGCGATTGACGGTCGAATGCATCCAGCATTCGATCCTTATATCCTTTTTTTTCTCTTTCCTCTTTTTTCTTCTCGATCGCGTGTCTCGACTCGGTAACTACTTCGATAATGTTCCATGGAATAGCGGTATTTTTTCACTAATTGTTTAATAAAAACGCAACTTTTTCAATCCATCGAAACGTTAATGCAGAAATGTTGCAGACACACAGTTAATGTGTAAAACTCTATTTTCAAAACTATCAATTTTTAATAGTAATTACAATCAGCAGAAACTGTATAAGTCGTATTATTTGTTTGTATTACTGTCTACGATATAATTGTTTTCGAATTTCGGTTTCATGATTGATCAACACGATTGGCCTCAGTAATATAGATAAAGACGTTTGAAGAAAATTTCGTTTTTTGAGGTGGGGCTCGTTAGGAATGGGAAATACGGCTTCAACAACTACCAATCTTGTCGATTGTCCAAGTTCCTTTAGACACTTCTGTCAATCAGGATTTAATTGAAATTCTGGTAAAGGAGAACCACTCTCCGATGTGCACAAACTTGAATGTCGACGACGTTTCGACGTGTACTAATTAAGCCTCGCATTACTGGCGCATTGTGCGCTGCACGAACGAACTAATTAACGATAAAAAAAGACATTGCGCGTGCCCAATGCATGCCTCGAATTTATTTACCCGTGTCAAATGATTTAATTATAAGGTGCGAGTGGCGGGAGATAGCGGGATTATACGTGAGACCGCTGAGTATAATTCGTCCGAGATCACATCGGAGAGCGAATCGTAAGGTCTTGGTTAAGTGAAATCTGGGAATCCCCAACGGGGATAACGGCACCCCATCTTAAAATTTGCGCCACTGATCGCACATCGGTCGCTACCCGCACAGCGCACGGCGATAATTACTCTGAAGAGAATTTCGTAATCTCCGCCACGCGCTTAATCGGTAATTAAAGCTTAAACACGCAGCCGCTGTCGTGTTCCTGCCACGTCTCCCCTTCTGTCTTCTGCCTCCCCTGTCTCACCACTCCATTCGCTCCCTCTCACTCTCAGTCTTGTATTCTTGGCATTACAGTATGTTTTTTTTCACGATCTTCACTAGGGCACTCATTAGGGGAAGACTGGCGGGACGAGGGGAGTCTCGGTCGGTTCGTAATTAGTGGCACTAACGAGGGACGCGTTTCTTGCGACGCGTGTACGCGCACCAATGTGCAAGATCGGTACATTGCCCACGAGAATCAATTTTCAGTTTTCTTTCTACTACGGAGAATATCTTTTAGTTCTACTGATTGGAAATTTGATTTTAAAAAACAGACCCGAAATTTTCGTCACATTTACTTCAGAAATTGCAAATTTATTTTTAAACAGTAAATTACTATTGGATTGTTATAACATTATCTATTATATATACATATATACATATAAATATATATATATATATATATATATATATATATATATATATATATATATATATATCTGTATTCAATAAGTAGATTGGGATACATCGCAGTTATTTTAAAGAAATAATGAAATACTGTAATGTAATGTATATAGAATTAAGATCCGAAGTCGACCACGATGCAGTCTCGATCGACCAGCCCGAGAGACCCTCGGCAAGTTTCACCTGTTCTTTTTTCCCATCTCGAGTGCTATCTCTTTTAAAGGGCCCAACGCACACATAGACGCTCCTAGTCCAACCGGTCCACAGATACAGCTATGCCACCGTATTCAAGGTGTTCATGGTGTAGCCGAAAAACGCTGAGAGTAAACGAGGAAGAAGAGATAGAAAGAAGGAGAAATGGAGATAGATACTTATATAGGAGATATATGTATATGCATGTAAGTATACATACATGTATCTACATGTGTGTGTATATGTACACGTATGTGCATGAAACAGAGACGAGACACTGGTATAGCGGAATTATTTATGATGCCTGATAGAGACGCGGTTCCGAGGCAATGTTGTCTAAGAGGTAGGAGGCTTCACGCACCGGCATTCCTTATCTTCCTTCTTATGCTCTCCCATTCTTTCCCTCTTTCGCTTCCTCTTCGTCTGTTCTTCTCACTACTCGCCAACTTCATCCTCCTGTGCACTCGTCAACTTTCACATCTCTATAGCTTGAATCGGCTTAATGACGAACAGGCTCGACGCGAAATGCGAATTGTGTATCGCGTGTTATTGTAAGTACGATTCTAGACGTGCATCATTGAGAGGAACCCTTGTAAATTCAGTATTGTAACATAGAGAAAATAAGCTAGCAAATAAAAGTTTCAACTAGATGTCAGCGAAGATATCACTAGGTTTTTTCTTGCCGTAAAGTAGGATAAGTAGGATCAGTTTTGAACTTTAAAAATGTTGCAATTTTGGAATAGTTTAACTTTTCGTCATACTCTTTTGGCTCAAATATCTCTGTTTATAACTTACATAGTATTACAAATCATTATCTTCCTTCACTGAAAAAAAGGAGATATATTTTTTCATGTTATTTGTTAGTGTCTAATTGCTTAAAATTGTTTGGAAAAAAGCTGATAATACTCATTAATTGCAATATGACGTTCTGAAATAGAAAATACATTCTTGAATGCTTTTCTAAACTTTGTCACTGTAGATGTGATCCTGACTGTAAAAGTTATATTTTTTGAAAATTAAAGTTTTTGTATTCCAGATATTCGAAATTTATATGTAAAAAATGTAAAGTTTATTGATAATTCATTTTGATACTTTTCCATCTTTTTCGAAATAGTTAATATTGAAGAGATATTTGTTACTTTGCTAATTATTGTTATTATTCACGAATTTTCTTCACCTACGCGATGGACGTTCCTTTTTCTTAATTTTTATTTTTGTAAAATAAAAATTATATTGCAAATTGATTTGTAAATTTTGCAGTAGTTCATATTATAATAAAAAATAAATATGCACACTTGTATGTAATAATCGATATACCTGTTGCTTATTATCCTTTTATTGAGATGGTTACATTGTTAGAGAATGTATGATTATTTCGCAAATAGTATGAATCACCTGTCTTAACCCAACTATACATATGTATTGGCAAAACAGGGCGAAAATGAATGCAAGTGGATAATGATGGCTAAGCGCGTTTGCCTACGGGAAAGTTATACAGGTCGATTTTTAACGGTCAAGCTCGTACACGCTATGCTTCGTGTCGAGATGGCGATCTTTTTCTTTTAACACATCCTCGAGAACATCTGCTCTCTATTCAAGTAAATTATTCCATAATAATGGAGGATAAATGAAGAATGATCAATGAGTGAAAACATGTTCACAGGCAGAGCAAAATTCTTTATTCTTTTTATAAGATAATGATAATCATTCGTTCATTCTTAAATAATAATTATTAATATTTTCATGATGCATTTAACGTTAGGCGTTACGTTAGACTTTATATTCAGCAGTTGGATTTATAACACGAAATGTACCATGACAATATGCATCAAACCTTTTTTAAGCTAACATTAACACATATAAATGTTAAAAGTTTAATGGTAAATATGTTGCAATACGTATCATAAAATTATAATACTTTTCTTACATATTGCAATATGTAATAGTTTTTTTATTGTTCACTGCGCGAAATTCTTCGCAAGAAATTTTGTTCCTCTCAGCAGAAAGAGGTAGGGGAAACAGCAGTACATCCATCGTACGGCGGGCGAGAGCCCCGCGCCGCAGTTGCCCCGCGAGCGTAATAACTTAATTACGCGATGCCGCGGCGGGATAACGTTCGGGTGTTAAGCGTGGGGGCCACAGAGGTTAAAGCGAGGCCCCCAAAGTTCCCGCTCGCGGGGCAAAATGGAGGAGGTGGGTGGACGGGCCACTCCGGACTGTAGATACTACGAGAAACGTGGGCGTCTTGCTCTTTGGCCCGCGGGAAGTTTTTTGTGGGGCGGACAGAGCCGCATTCTCTTATTTATTACCCGGAATATTAAGTTACCCACGTTATACCACGGGGCACCGTAAGGCCCCCATGGATCCTCGTAACTATCACCACCACCACCAGCAGCAGCAGCAACAACAACACCGACATCGGCTACGCTCCTCCGCATCGTTCCATTCTTGTCGCTCCTCCCCTCCGGAGATCGTGGATGCAGAGGGCACGATACCCCGTAGAGTGCTCTCTGGCTTCACCGAAGGATACTGCGGAAAGTTTCGTGGGAGGGTAGGCACGGAGAAGCTATCGCGGATCGGCGATCTAAATTGATTTTAGATCTCGGAACTCGATTGGTGTTCACTACAAGTAACGCGGTGTTAATTAAGAGAGACCGTACTGCCATCTCAATACAGGTGGATCCTCGCATTACGAAATTACGACTTAACTACGCTGTATGCCGCTACTGGTGTTTCCGTCGATGCATCGTCGTGCGAAATCTAACGTACCAAAAACTGGTGCAAATTTTCGCGTTAAAATTAAAATATCAGCTGTCAAGTTGTATAATCAAATTTTTTATAAAGATGTACAATTTCGCGTGAGAAGTCAATTTTTCTCTTGAGAATGGCACGTGATCGCGGTTAACCGCAAGTTCTATGGCAAAAAACAGCGAGGCTGTAGAGCGAGGTGCATAATCGAATCGACGACTTGTCACGACCGCGATGGAGACAATGTAAAATTTAAAGAGAGACAGGCGATGGTAAAAGACGCAGGTGAAGGAAGAGAGCGATGGAGAGCAGGGAGACGGGATAAAACTGTGCTCTTTGCATACAGCGCGGTACGATGTGGCGCGGCGGCAAGACAGGGCCAGGTATACTACTCGCGCTAAGGTCGGAATACGAAACAAAAAGAAAAGAAAAAAGGGAAAAAGAAAGCGGAGAAAGAGAAGCAGGCGAAGGGCCTAGGGTTCGCAGCCTGTTTCGGTCGTTCATAAATCCTCCACCTTAGCTTCGTTTCTCTTTCCCCCTCTTCTCCTTCCTTCTCTTTCGCGCTTTCGCACACGCTCGCACATACACGAGAGCGCGCGCGCGCAAATGCAGCTGAACACGCACCATCACAACCGACCTTACTTTCTTATCCAATTTCTTATCCCTCTTTCCTTTCCCCTCCCGTTGTCCGTGTCATTATAGTCCGCGGCCTCTCATTTGTTTCCCTGTCTAAGCTCCCATTCTGCAACGAATAGCGGGGGAAGTCACCCGCACAAAGTCGGATAGAAGCTGGAGAACGAGGTGAAACGTACACTAGGATGACGTGCAAAGAAACGGGATGCGTAGCAATGATATGAAAGCGGTGCAAAAATAGAACACGTGAAAATTGTGTGAGCGAGTTCAATGAATCACCGTTACATTTCTGCTTGCCTTGTGTCATTCCGAAAAGACACGTTAATGAATAAAAGATTGGATCGACTTTGCGAAATCAACCCTCTTTCGTCAACTTATTTACAAGCGTGTACCATGCCATATCATCCGTATTATACGGCCTATCTTCGCAAACAGTTCGTCGTCACGCAAATTATCTCGATTATTTAATACGAAGATAACTCTTTGGCAGCGAGCTTCTCCGAACGGGCCGCGTGACGAGATAACGAGATAGCGCGTCTCACCGTCGCGATCATACTGTAAATATATCCTATTCTCTATTTACTGAAGTTGTACGTATCCTACATGCTTATTCAACGCTGTGAGATTGAGTTTGACGGCGTAATACTCGTATGCGGCGACCACCATCCCGGCTAAGTAAAGCCTGCGGCACACGGTGCGATTTTGTCTACTGGTTTGCTTACAAGAGCCAATTAGGATTGAGTCACCTGATCTAAAATTCTACATCCTTATTGGCTCTTGTAAGAAATCTAGTAGGCAAAATAGTATCGTGTGCCGTTGGCTTAATACAAGTCTGCTGATTCGTACGCATCCGATCGCATAACGACGAACCACGCGTGTATTTCCGGCGATCCGTCGATCATAATTACATATATCTCACTGATTCAATTACGGGAAAGACTTTACGACGCACTTTCCAGATCCCGATACGCCCCTAGTGCCTATTGCGCGGGTTGCATCCGGGCCCGTGCAGAAGGTGCCCGGCGGGGCCTCTGGGTTTGCGTTCACGATACGTATCCGCGATACATCGAGAAGGTGATACGCGCTCGCGCTCGCACGCGGGTTGGTGTGTTGGTGTGTTTCGTGGTGGAGGGCGACGGAGGTGGAGGTGTGTCGACAATCAAGATTACGTGGGCGGATACACGCGCGGCCCAGCGCCGGCGGCCTGAGCAGCCCTGCGCACGTCCCGCTTCTTCTTATATTCCACCTTACCTTCTCTCTTCTTCCTCCGCGCGCGTCCTCCCGTCCCGTCTCGTTCCTCTACCAACGCTCCCGGGCCCTAGGACCCCCTCTGGATCTACCTCGACTCGATCGCCACCGGCGCGTAGCTCGCGTACCAATCCCCATTCCCTGGTACTATTTACAATTCGCTCGGTATCGCGTGCAAGTGCAAGCATCGAACGCGCATCTTCGTTTCTATACATTGAATCGTGAACTGGCTGGCTACGATTCAGAATTGACTCGCTTCGCCTTTGAAGGGATGCACGAAAGAGAAATGAAGATTGTCGCTTCAAGCGTTTTGCTAAATGATGAACCTGTGTAAACATTTGAGACTAAACTTGTTAATCAATAAAAATTTGATTAACTGATTTAACGAAAAAAGAGTTGACTTTCAATATTTAAATCGATATAGTATTGGAATTACGCATGCACACCATTGTAATGTATTATAATTAAATCGTAAACGTGAAACCGCTGATTAATTTTGAAACTTCTGATTGGAATCTTTCCGTCTGTGGAACCGTGGTCCAGCGACACCAAGATCATCCTGTCCCTTTCCTTCCCTTGTTCCTCCTTCGCGCCCGGACACGTCACGGTGTGTTGGTAGTGGAGAACGCGAGATAAATTCATGAGCGCGATGTCCTCACGACCACGTAGCCGCGCACTTCGAGCGGCCCGGCCATGTAAATGTAAAGAAGGCTTTGCGAGAAGCGAACGAACGGAGCGCATTTTATTAGCGCGCGAACGGGTACGGTTCGAGAGGAGGGAAGGTGGAAAAGAGGGAACCTTGTAGGCTCACGCTTTTGGACTGACCTTGCCTCGCGTGAGCATACGTGTGCGATTACAGCGTCGTTTGTGTAAGTCTTCTTACGGGTAACGAAATCGATGGGGTGAAAAGAATTTAAGAGACAGTCGGGTGAGAAAATATATATGTAACGCAAGATCGTTTATGTGAATCAAATGGCTGCTTGAAGATTCGTGCTGCCTAAAAAATAGATATGTCGCACGTCGAAGCGCCTTCTTCGGATTATATCTTTTACAATTTGCTGCGCGTTACTTTGTCACAGTGTGTACGTGTAGATCGATTTTAGTTATAGTTAGCAGAGAATTTATTAAAATTCCTGTATTATTTCATCTAGCTATAAAACGATATTACAAATAAACGTGACTTCACACATTCGAAAATAAGATGTTCCACAAGCTCAATATTGTAATCGCTCTTCTTCAGCATTGCTGGTAGCAAAGCGTCAGTCCGTCACTTATCCCCATATTGCGAGTAGAGATTGGAGAGCGAGCGTAATTTCAGGCGGACGGAATGAAGCGTGGCGTCGCGATAAAAAAGAGGTTCTCCGTAGTTTTGTGTCATGTTTGCGCCATGTTGCACATTAGACGTGGGATATACGTTTCGCGCCAAGCCGACAACGAAGATGAAGAGAGAGACGGGCAGATTCGCAGGTAATTGTGCGAGGCAATCACGTGCGCGTTACAGCGTTCTACTTAAAAAGCGTGACAAAACGCAGTAGTTCTTCCAACTCCGCGCAAAAGAAAGAAAAAGAGATAAAAAAAAGGAACAAGAGACGCCAAAGCATAACTAAAATCTTCATTAGTAAATAAAAAAAATTTCTCTCGATACAGAAAAAATTGTAAAAGATGTTTGAGAGTGATGTGTTCTCATCGTAATTCAAAATGAGACAAATTTTTTGAAGTGAACGTTGGAAACACGAAAAAACAAGTATCGCCTTGAGCTTCTTCGTGTCGATAAACGTCCTTCAATTCCCCGTCAATAGAGTCATTAGTCACGGCTCTCGATGTACCCACCATATTCGTCTACCTGCGGCTTTCTACGGATACCGATCTTTCCTGCCTGCACGATAAGTGCATTCCACGTGACACTCGTTTTAAGCCCCTTGTCTACTTCGTTATGTTTCATATTTTTCTGAAACATTGTTTCTCATATTTTTTGAAAATTGAACTAATATTGTGGCCAATACACATCAATATGTATACTTGTACATTTTTAATATATATATCCTAGTTTACATACATTGTAATTAAGTTACATATACTAGTTTTATATATTATAATCACATACTATTTTATGCAACTATTGTATTTATTTATGAGATGCGTTCTATATACATCAGTAAAATATATTTTATGTTAAAAATTTTTAAAGCTGCATTTTATTTTTTTAAATCTCAGATTTTATATTCAAAAGTAATTTCAATACAATATTAAACAGTTAACTTTTAAAAATGTCTATAAAATTTTTATTCTGAAATGAAAAATTTTTATTCTGAAAATATCGTTATTCCACAAGTAAAACGGTTTTCCAACACGTTGAAGACTCATAATGATGAATAATGCAAGTTGCACCGCGTAACATTTTTGTGCACGAATTACTTCGTTAGTGGCGCCTAGTCGACGACGACAACGTTATCTGCCTGCTTCGCATGTCGATTTTACCGAAACCTGAAAAGGCAGGAACGACAAAGAGGCAGCGTAGTTTCTATGCTGCAACCGGAACTCGAAAGAGAATTGGTAGGCGTCGCACGTACAAAACCTACGAAGGGATGTATCCTTGTATAATCGAATCCTACGGGTAAATTGCGTGTTTCAGTTGTATCGGAACAGTAATGTTCATTAAGAAGCGTCGGCTACCTTAGAATATCCTGTTGTTGGATAAACTTATAACTGTAAGCCATTTAAGGCACTATAGAGTGAATATTTGAAATATTGACGTGTGTTCATCTTATTGCACAAATATGAGTGATGAACCCGCTGACATGAGACCTCAAAAGTATCTATTTTATGTTACACTGTAACCTAACGGTTGTTAATAGAACCGTTACAAAATCATTTATCAAAACCAGAAAGACATTTATTATAAATAATTAGCAATCATTCAGCTTATATCTCAGAGAGAACATCTTAAAGATTTTAATACGTCTTTTAGACATGTGTGTTGTTTGAGATATATTTGATTTATAAACAATTTGAAAAAAATCTTAATATTTATTAAGTTTTCTTTCGTTATTTACTCTTATCATGTGTTTAGTTTTTGATACATTAGTATACAATTAAACTATCTGCTGAGCAGATTCTACGCCGCTTTGGAAATCCTTTCGCGATCGCGAAGGATACATTAAGCAGATGTGGAGATTGTTGGAGAACCGTGATAAATCTACCAGCTGGTACGATAAATTTCTTTTGCGGAAACACAAAAAGTGCATTAACGTTACTAAGTTATATATCCAGGGGACAAAACTGCTAATCACTTGTCGAGAAACTGAACGGAGTAAAAAGGAAATAACTATTTAGCAATCCAAGTTCATAATTTTCAATTTAATCGTCTTGAAGATTAATCTCTATGTCGTATTATCTAATTTATTTAATCATAATTACGATTGATATCAACGATATGCAGCTTAATAAATTTCAACACGCGTGCTTTTACGTAGTGAGTAAAGTTTCACGCAATTGTAATAACATAAACGCCGTACAAACATCAAACAGAGGTAACGGCATACATTTGTAGTCTACAGTGATATCTAAATCTTAAAATCTCAGAGGAAAAATATTACCACGCGTGCTAATAGCGCAGACTGCTAATTCGCACATAACTTACGAGCGGCCTGTCTTCTACGAGGTATCCGAGGACGAATCTCTGACTTAAATGAATTAAATGCACGTACGCGAGACGCGCGCTACGCAGCGTTCAAATAGCCTATAAATAACACGAGCGAGCATATAGTGCGCCGTTAGGCCGGATTTGCAGCGAAGGCGCGGCTCTGATCGATCCGCGGCGACGTTTCGCATATCGATAGGCCGGCGACCGATCTCGCGTGTAAATACCTTGATTAACGAGGCTCTGCCTGATCGTAATCGAGTTTCCTTGCGTTCCGAACTCGTTTTGAAAGCATCGCACCCGATTCTTGAGCACGTAATCTTATTAACGCAAAACGTGTTTCCTCGTTCATCTTACAATTAGTGCTCACTATTACAGCGTATGTTACTATTTTTCAAACTATATATATAAAATTAAAAAAATAAATATATATATATATATTTTTAAAATTGAAATAGAAGCATGCTTGTAAATTAGCTATAACTAATGTTAATTTATAAAGAAAATCTTTCAAATTTTGTGTAAGTGATCTCACTACACGAAATTCATTTCGACTCGTTGAAGTCGCAGAAGGGTGTAACCCGAAGGGCCTGAGGCGTGCTAAATATAAGATTATACGACTCAACCCCGCGACTCCGCGTATAAGCGCCAGGCGCACAACTATATCTGCATGTCCATCGAAAATAATTTCAGCCTTTACGCCCGCGACGTTTCACGACTTTTCGTAGTATGGGCTTAAGACGTTCACTACGGTGTCCAAGTCACCGACACACTCAGTCGAGAAAACGCGATCCTGGCTTCACGCCAGGATTGCGACTATAGATCACCCGCGAAGAGTGTGCAGAGTTGAGAAAAATTATCTCGAGCTCGGCACGGAACTCCACCAACATCAATAGACTGGCTTATGTGGTATAAGCCATCATAGAAATCCGCAAGGGAAACGTGAATGTTAATGGCATTGTTTATTTCCACTTCTCGTCACAGATTTCAAACGGTTTTTACAATAACTTGCCAGGAAGATTATGCGCATATCATCGCGCAGCGACTGGCGATAATATTAAAAAATGATAATCCTTCAGTGTCACTTTCCTTCAGTCATTATCTCCGTCTTTCTTCCTTCTCTTCTCTTTCATGATCGCATTTGAAGCGCGTGCCACTCGCACTGCCATGCAGTCTTCGCGCCACATGGTTTCTTTCCTCTCTCTACATCGTCCTCACGACAACGCGTTCAGCAAACGGCACAGCGATAAATATTATAACTCGAGACTTTGTGAATACACCGCACTTTCAACGTCTTCTGAATTAAAGCTCGCTGTTTTATATTTTGGATAATGTTGAAAATAATTGCGTCACTTATCCGACCAATAATACAAAGATTAACGAAGTTGTAGGAATCCTTGGAATCACATAAAGATTGATATAATTCTCATTATAGAGCATCAATTTTTTGACGAGTCACAGGATTATCGTTCGGCAAATTATAAGGAGTCATCTTACATCGACTTGCGCATATCCGATGTAGAGAGGGATGAAGTTTGGCGAGGGTCTAATCTCTTGCCTTACCACATCGCGCTGATCGGCTTTCGGCTCGTGCTTAAGCCGCATCCTTTTACCCCGTTTCGACTTGTCCCTCGTATCCACACGAGCTTCTTTCCATCGAGGTCTCTATATTTCTTTTTCAAGTTCCGAGGCAACAGGGAAACCGGGCAGATGTTCCCGAGCACCGCTTAGCTCGCCTCATTACCACGAGTCACGTTAATGAGCTTGCGAACCTTAATTCTTCACTCAGCTTCGTCGACCCTTCTCCTCCTCTTTCTGCCTCCCGAGATTAAACCGACCGAGACGTCGCGTGTCTGCCCCGACGATCTCTGAATTATCGTCGCCGAAATTTCAAGGAATTCTCATCTATTTGATAATTGCGACTTATCGAGGGTACCTCTGCTATGCAATTCTACAAAAAGTTTGATCACCTCACGTGCACAAAGAAAAGCCTACTACGGAATTAATATAAATCGTACCAACTCGCATTCTGTATTAATCCAAATCGCATTGGTTAGAAACAACAAACAAGAATTCGACTTCCTAAACCTCGAAAGAAAGATCAGCAAAATCAATGATTTCAATATGGTCGAGCGTCACCGAGAAGGAACGAGCGAAGGCCATAAGAATTTCAAGAAGATCTCTGGGTTCCGAGGCGGATGAGTCGTAGATAAAGATAGATGTGTCGGTTTCCGGCGTGTCGAGTTAACGACTCGAGTTTTATCTGTCGGTGGGGGCTGTTTCGATGGGGACGGAAAGCCGTGGCAATGAGTGGAAGAAGAAACTCGCGGATGAATCGCGTGCGCGAGATGGAGAACCTAAATTTCGAGGGGCAGAACAAAGAAGAGTAAGAATAAGAGGCAAACCAAAAAGAAAAACCAAAAGAAAAAAAGGAGGAAAAAGTAAATCTTCCCTCGCACCATATACGCGTGTCTCCAATATGGTTTAACCTAAGAAACGATTCTCAAACGATTATATAAATACAAATGAAAATCATTTGATGTCAATTAAAATAAAATACCTAATTTTCAATTTGAAGTTTTTTGGAAAAAATATTTTGCTCTTATGAGTTTTGTATCCCTCATTTTTCTTTCACCGGAGAAAATAAATCAGGTCTTACGTCGGATATATGTCGGCGGTTACAAGGATATTTTAAAAACTCGCGGAGTGTGTGACAGACGCTTAAAGCGGTGACTGTGAAGGGAGAAGGAGGCAAGTAGCAGAAAAGGAAGGAAGGAAGGACAGCAGCCAGAGGCAGAACCATACCTCGAGTCATCTGGCAGTCAGCAGGATTGGAAATAGACACAGCTCGCTCTTTCTCTTTCTATTATATCTTCCATCCTTTCCTTCTCTCTTTTCACTATAGGAACTCTCAATCTCCGTCTCTCTTTCGACCATTTCTCTCTCGGTGCGAAAAGAAAAAATGGAAAACACGAGTATGCCAAACCCGGCGGAGTCGACGATGTTTTCATTGTAATGGTGTCCCCGGTCCTCCCCCCCTGATTCTCGCTCAGTCGACCTTTTTTACAGGATCTGCTACTAAGCAGCCTGTCAAAGTGTTCTAATTTTTTTTCCGGCGTCGCCGCTTAATAGGGGAAATGATTAAATCGCTTAGGACAAGATTATTTATCGCGATCAACTCAAAATGCTAATATATTTTCATTGTTTTGCTTTAAGATAATAATTAATATTATTGCAACAATCTTAATTACTTAATAATTTACGACCTTTGGTGTCTGGTCCAAAAGCTAGTATTATAAAGTATTTTCGTATCTTCTTCTACTGTTAAAGACACGAGAACGATGCAAAATTGAGAGATCCCTCGACCTGTCAACGAGTATCGCGACAAATGTTTTAACACGTTCGACCACCGTAAGCGGGCAGCCAACAGGCAGTAATCAAAATCCGTGGACACTGAGCAAAGTCAAACAGCCGACCCGGTTGTCTTTACTCAGCAAACTCATGGAAGCGCGGAGCCAATATTTAGACAGCGACCGACTCAAACATCGTAATCCACCTTAAAACGTTGCGACACGCGCCAATCGTCCTTCTGTCCCTGTTCCGCAAGGTGCTATTTACTTTATCATTCGCGACGCACCGTAATCATTGCCAGCTAATTAGACCTTTATATTTGTCTTGTGATATTAGTACTTTTTTCCACTCACTGTCCTCCTCTTTCCATTTAGCCGCAAGATTCGATTAGCTAAAAAAATTTCATTCTCCCACGATCTCCAACTTGGCTATAAATATCTGTTTTTTTTATTATTATAAAATATAACGACTTGTGATTAAATGCAAACAGACTACCTGGCGTTAATTATGAAATTTCATGGATTAGCATTGCATGGCATTGCATGTTTATGAGGAATTTTTAAAAAGGAGTCAACAATGGTATTTAAAAGAATACTTTCAAAATCCTTTTTTTGATGCTTAAAATTTTTCGAATAAAGAATATCTTTTCGTTTGTGTGTTTTAGTATTTACAAAAACTTATTACTGTGCGTACATAGATTTGTGCGTTGATTTGTAAATACATTGATTTAGTATTGTAATATTTAATATCAAGGATATAAACGCACGTTTTTAACTGCCTTGAAAGACAACTATTCGTACAAGACTATTAGTGAAGTCCGACAATGAGTGCGGAAAAACCGGACGTTGAAGAGGATCTTTGAAGAGACCAGACACGCATCATTTCTTGATGTTTCGAGCGTGGCGAATTGCCATCATTCAAAACGAGACGCACTGCCTCTTTTGTGGCGGTTTGTTTCCTCTCTTCTGGATCACGGTCCTCCGAGGTTTCCTCGAAGCAAACGAACGCGCGCATTGTGACGTCAGTGAAAATGACAAACAAAAACGCATTATCTTATCCTGCGAACAAAGTTATACTTTGATCATACGACCGTGCCATTGATGGAAGACACCTGTCTACGCCCAGAAGCGACGCGAATAGGAGCTTTGACGAAGAGACACGAGCCATTTGTCGCGTTCATGAAGTGTGTCGTAATTCCATCCATCAAACAAGAATGCTTTTCTTTCTCACCCCTCGCTATAAATCACAAACATCTCGGTAGAAATACGTTTCGTTAATGAGAGTTATCATATGCACGAGAAAGGGAACGTCATTTACCGTGATCTATTAGCAATTTCTGAAAATGGATTTCGCTCTTTTAATAGTCGTCAGCGAATTAACTTTACATTTTCGATTAACTTTACGTTCACGTTATGCTTTTAGATTGTCCAGCTCGACGGCGATTGGAACACCCGGTAACGGCAGCGGAGGTGGTGGAGGCGGAAGTGGTAGCGGAGGTGGAGGTAGCGGTGGGGGTGGGACTGCCGGCAACGGGACTTCCGGTGATTTTCTACGTAGAAGTCATCCCCTTGCGGAACATACGGCCCTACATCCCGCTTACCGGATCAACTACATGGACCATCTCTACCATCAACTCCAGGCCTCCACACACAGTCCCAACACCTCACTACACGGTAATTATTCACACACACACACACGCGCGCGCGCGCACGCAGAGAGAGAGAGGTATCGTGAACAGAACACAAGAACTATCCGTTATCTCTTCTTCGACAAACGATGAATCGGAAGGCTCTATGAAGGAAGCCCGCATTTCCGCCGGAAGTCTCTCCTCTAGCGTATAAAAGCATTTCGAACCCGATTCATCGCGCGTGATCTGTGTCGTGGTAATAACGCGCTTTACTTCCCTCTTCAAGCGGCGACTGGGACGGTGTTTATTTCATTAACTCAAGCATTAGCCTATGTTTTACGCGAATATTATTTTTTTTCTTTATTTTATTTTCAGGACTGGGTGGTTTGGGGCCCGAATACCTCTTGCACGCAGCAGGTCCTGCCAGCACCCTCGCATCGTCTGAATTCCCATTCTCCATTGATGGTAAGAGTCCAACAACATGCATTCTCTCTTTAATGTCCACGCTGTGTGTACGTGTAACTGAGTTATGTGTGCCGCGCCTAGCCATAGGTGTAGTGGCACTACCGGCAGGTAGGAGATCGACTGGTTAAGAGGCCGAGAGGCTAAAAGACGACCGAAAGGGTAAACGGGGGCCTCGTTAGCCACCACCGCCGCATAATTGAATCGACTCGGAGCGACACGACCTCATTAACACCTTAGCGCCTACTCTACAGGTTGTCTCACATTTCCTCTTTCCACTCTCTTTATCTTCTAACTCGGACTCAAACTCTTTACTGTGCAATATTCTGTGTGCATGTGTGTATGTGTATATTTGTACACATGTGTATATTTACGTTTTCAATAATTATAATATTGTATAATTTGTAACTGAACGCTTGGTATTTTCTGTCTGGTTATCTTAACGGCAAAATAATCAAGCGTTTAAAACAGTGAACGTTAAATTTTGTTGTAGTAGAAAGGTATTTCTGCGAAATACTGATGAAAATGATTTAAATATTGATTATGATGTACTTGATAAGTGAAATTAAAATACATGAAAACGATCGATTTTCAATTCGCATGTGAACAAAATCGTTTGAAAAGTGCTGTAGTTGCCGTGGCATGCTTCGCGTAGTAGCATCGGAAGAGCCGCGCCGATCGGAGTGCACGATTGCACCAATTTACATGTCTCAATCCCATGTTCGACCTGCGAGGGAGCGAAGAGAAGAGTTGAAACTTATCGAGCGTGTCGGGATCCTGGAACTCGCGGGGGAAAGGGTACTTTGAGACCGAACGAGGGATGAACGGTAAGGAACGAAGGAGGATTCACATTCGCATATTCATTAAAGTCAGCGAGAACTCTAGGTCGCAACGTGAACCGGATATGGTAGCGCCAACTTTTTGGTCTCAGCAAGATAATCGATTCCTATTGCGAGACGCAAAAAAAATCTGGGTACTTGATCATCGTATATGATAAATTTCTTTATATGTATTTTAATCATCAATTTGATTTGATGCACTTTTTGGAAGGAACACAATCGTAAATGCTATACCGGATCGAACATAATGCCAGGAA
Organism: Crematogaster levior; assembly: GCA_901521435.1. Taxonomy (NCBI): domain Eukaryota; kingdom Metazoa; phylum Arthropoda; class Insecta; order Hymenoptera; family Formicidae; genus Crematogaster; species Crematogaster levior. Next base: position 216,042 of record CABEGB010000927.1, on the reverse strand, counting down.
ACCGCGACAAGTTTACGAGATAGCAAGTGTAGCAGTGTGAGTCGATAAATCATTCATTGAGCATGCATCCCACATCATGCGGAAAACCGCACGGCAGTTAAGTCGCTGGTTTTCGTTCCGCTGCCGCCACCGTAAATTTGATCATTGACCGAATTAATAATCGATGAAGAGGAAAAAGAGACAGAGAGAGAGAGAGAAGGGACAAAGCAGAGCCCTCCGTGTAGGTCGGCGCGACGAGACAAGGAGGAAGAGAGCGGGTTTCGCAAATAAAAAAAAAAGAAGAAGGCGAGCAAGGGGATCTCCAACTGCGAGTAACTCTATACCCGTTGTGCGCGAACGAGTGATCAACCGAGTGGAAATCGAGGAGAAGGGTAGGCTCGCTTCTCGTGCTCGTCTTCTATATCGCGTTGCTCCTTACACAGAAGAAGAAGAGAGAGGAAAGGGAGAGGAGAAGGAATAATGGAAGAAAAAGGGGTACGAAAGCAAGGTAGAGAGCACTCGCGGCTCAATCCCGCGATGGTAGAGTAAGAAATCGAGTTGGGGGAGGACAGGAGGAGAGAAAGAGGAGACAGAGAGTGCCGAGAGAAGGACGAGAGAGCTTAACCGCCACCATGTAACCAACGATGGTACGTACAAGCGAGCCGCCACCACGCTCTTAAGAAAGTGGTTTGTATATTACGTCGTTACGCTGCGGTCGCAGGCAAATCGCCGTTAAAACGTTCAAGCCACAAGATCGGACTCTCTCCCTGGTCTTCTCGACTCTCCTCTCCTTCCCACCCCTCCTCTCTTCTTCTGTTTCCCTCTTCGTATACTCAATGTTCTTGCTTTTTCTCTACTTTCCATTTGACTTCTTCCTATGTACCCGATTACCACCTCAGCGGTGAATGCTAAAAATGGGTATTCCAAGGAAGATCACGTTAGCACGTAACAGTGGTAATTAAATTGTAAATTTTGTTAGCTTGTTTAACATAGGAATAGGCGCGAGTGAGTGGGATCAAAAAAGTAATTGGAGACTGAAAGTTAGAAGGTTCTAAAAATTATAAATGTCAAGTTAAATTTAACTTTCTTTAAATTTCAGTTTCAGCTTCGTCGCGACTAGGAAGTCCCCGAGCTTCAGCGATCAGGGCGAGTCGGAAAAGAGCGTTGAGCAGTTCACCATATTCGGACAGGTTCGACATCGACAGTATGATTCGATTTAGTCCTAATAGCTTGGCGTCTATCGTGAACGGTTCGCGAAGTAATAGCACGAGCGGAAGCTACGGACATCTCTCCGCTGGTAAGTAAAAATGTCGCCTACAATTCCAATTAGTCAGACATCAAACAACTTAACCACTTTGAAAAATTCCTATTACAAAAGATAATTTTTCCATGGTTATCTAAAAAAAAAAAAAAAAAAAATTGAATACTGAGATGACTTATCACGAGTTACAGCAAATGTAACTTCTCGTAATTTAAAGGGCAAATGTACAATGTTTAGTGTCGCATTAGCAAACTTTTAAAGAACGATCGAAGGCGGCGACGTATTACAGTGCACATAAAGCTATTATATAGGCGGGAACCTTCTGCTTGCGAGTTAAGAACGCCCGGTAATTTGCGATTAAATGAAGTAATTAACGAATTAAAATTCAGACGGCGTGGCACGCCAGTCGTTTGTCGGCGTTGCATCGTCGAATACCCGCAGGATGTTCCTGCTCGTTAAATTTGCCTTCGATGCATACACTATTATAAAATACACATCACCTGCACCGTTCTATCTTCATCACCCTTTCCTATCTATTTCGCTTTTACTCTGCACAATTTTCAGCCATCTTAATTTACATTTGTAAAAGCTAATTGTATCATAGCTAATAGAAATTAAATTCATTGATAGCATTTCAATCGTTTCTAATATTTAGTCTTAATTTAATTCGATCATAACTCTGTCGATATAGTCATAAAAGTATAATGTAAATATAATTAATATTTAAATTTATTAAGATTACATTTGGACAAATACGAGTTTATTCGAGTTATCATGTATGCACAGTGTAATAGTACATAGTTTCTGCCTACGCATGGTCACTTTATGGTTTCGTAACAGAGGCTCTCATGATTGAAATGCAAGCTTAGCCTACTTGCCGGAAGTCCGATATGTCGTGTTCGGACTGTCAAAAGAACGGACATGCAGCCCGATTTTGTTGTTATTCTTGTATCGCGACCATATTCGAGTGGTTTGTATAAAGCATTGAACATTTGATGTTCATCAATCATCAGATATTCGTAAACTCTCAGATATCCTTTAAATGTTTGATTTATGTAACATCTAAAAGTTTTATTCTGAATGTATTACTGCAAAGTTATATTTTTGATATTATGACCACGAAGCAAATATCACATCATCAAATAATCATGAGAAAGAAGTTCTTTAGTCTATTATACACGGAAAAAAAATGTTGTTCAATTAAAAAAAAATGAAGTTGTTTCAATTAAACGTGTATGTCACGGGCTGCCACAAACATAACTAATTAATTTAATTATATTTGCTTAAATCAAGTATTTAAATTATTAAAACAACTATTAGATATTTTTTGTTCATTAATATTAATGTTGCATCAACTAAATTTATTTAACTACACTGATGCTGTTGATACAATATCATTTTTTTTTCCGTGTATAAATCTTAATTCTCATATTAGTAATTAATCGCATTGTGTCGCAGCAATGAGTCCAGCGTTAAGCATGCATCCCATGCCACACCTGCAGCAGCTACAGGCCCACCTTTTGAGGAGTGCGGCTGCAGTGGCGCTTTTACCTCACACGCATCCCTTGCAGCCATCCGGCGTACCACCACCGCATTCTCATTCTCACCCCCATGCCCACGGACTGTCCCCACATTCACAATTGTATCCTGGTGTACCACCTCATTCCACATCGGCGACGCTCAGCCCGCACGGAGCCGGAGTGCCCCCGAAAAGTGAGGTAAGTGAAAAAGAAACGAAAAGATTATAAATGTCACCCTCCACTAACTTGTAAGCTCCAAAATGCGATGTTCTCCGAAGTAAATAACAAAGCGCCCCGTTAAATATATTGGTAATTAAGTCATTTTGAGTCACGGTAAGCACGGTTTATTAGATGAACGTATTGTGGCGCATAGATGCTAATTCTGGACAGGGGGAGAGCGCAATATGTTCACAATAGAGAACCAGGAGTGCCATTTGATCGTTATTGCAAGTCGAGGGTACGACGATATACACTTGGTGGCCCGTCATCGATATTCATTGGAAATAAATAATTGTACTCTTGTACCCCCTCCCCCCCAATCAGATGCCCGTTCGACCTTTCTTAGCTACGTTGGCTTCTAACGATGGGCGACAATGGAACAACGAAGACAGAGGGAGGAGAAAGAGAGAGAGAGAGAGAGAGAGAGATGGAGAAAAAGATTGGGTTACTCTCTCGCGAGAGGGTCCTCGGGTTACAAGCAATCTCGCGCACATTATTTCGTCCGATTCCACCCCCTCCTAACGCACCTTTATTTTCCCTCCTGCCAATCCTTCCTCCTTCTTTTACTCTAACCGTCGCTTCCTCGTCTTTGTCGTTTCTTCTCTACCGCCATCGTCGCGGCGAACCCGCGCTGATTTATTTGCATCCGCGCGCTCGCCGACGTAGGCGCGGCGTTTTCATTTTCTGCTCCGCGTCCACACGCTGTAAAGTTTACCGGCGTGATTTGCATCGGTTTGCATTTTGCTTTCCATCGTCGTGTTCCGTTGTCGTCGTGCTCGTATACGCGCGTTGCGTACATATACGAACAAGAATTCTTGGCGATCCATGTTTACGCGATATTTTTATGCAAGCGCTATACATATAACTGTACTGTATAGTAAGAGATTAAATAGGTTTTTATTATTTATCTCAATCTTTATGTGATTGCCTTTCAATTCTCAATACATTTGCGCGATGTCGATTTTATTAATGCTGTTAAAGAATCATTTATATATTAAAAATGCATGAAAGTCAAATCCAAATTATCATTGCAAAATATCAAAATTGTCACATAAAAAATTCTTAGAATACTAATAACTCTTTCATGTATTATTAGTTTTTTTATTTACAAATATATGGTTGTTAAAAACACTTATGCTCTTTCATCCAAAATATTTATCTACAGAATTAATTACGTAACCTGAATTTCTACTTAAATTATTATATGCATATGGCAGCAAATTATAACCGTATTCTTTAAAATGCTTACATTAAGTGACACTGTTAAAAATGTGACGTTTTATATTTCATTTTTTATTGATCTACCTTCGAATATAGCCAGTGTTTGAATATTTATCGTCTCTATCAATGGTTATCGTAACATGATGCAGAAGTGAAGAAATCTACATATATAGATGCGTTTAATCAAGTATTTGGAGTTATGTTCTCTATAAGAGAGAATAAGACTAAAAGAAAAAAACAGTAGTAACAAACGATTTATAACGGTTTGCAATAATCAACCAAATCACTGTGTTTTAAAAATAAATTGCAAGAATCGTGTGATGATATATTCATAAATTGATATAATTATTATAATTAATGAATGATTAAAACTTGAATGTAATTGCGAATTTCAAAAACTATCTATTTAAAAATATTATACTACAAGAATTGCTAGTATTACATTCATGATTTCAAATTCATAGGGCATCTGAATAGAAAACAAATATGGAGAAAAAATGCAGAGGGAGGGAGAGAAAGAGAGGGGGTGAGAAGGGGGAGAGAGATTGATTGATTGGCATGGATACAACAATTAGCGTATCAGTACATTTAAACGCTAACTACTATTATGGAATATGTAACTGATGATAAGGAAGAAAGTGGTTTAGAGAGCAATCGGTAAAGTTGCAATGTTGATTAACTCATTTGATTACAATTAGAGGCCACTAGTAGTGATGCAAATTTGCAGACCGAACAGCACGCTGTAGTAGGTGGTGAGGATAGGGTGGGGATGGTTTTCCATGGGAATGCCATGCCAACGCCACTATTGGTATAGTACTGTACACAACACACAGAGTATTTATTTGATAAATTGTTTAGCAGCGCAGGTAAATATTGAGTTTCGGTTGTTAAGCTTTAAAATGTAACATATTTCTCTAAGTAAATGCTAATCACTGTGTCAAATATACCAGTATTGTGACACGAGCGCCAATTACTATGATTCTATTTGTTATTTTATTTTAAGTAGGATATACCTTATTTTTTAATATAACTGTGTATTGTTATAACGTAGAATTTTGCAAAAGGATGAGTTCTGAGACAAATGTGAATTTTGCATCAAGAGAGACAACTTGAAATAGAAATCCTAAATCTGCTACACACAATGATCTTTTCTCCTACATTAGTATACATAGGTATGTTAGAAATAATATTTATTTGAGATCTCTCTCTTTATCACGTAGAGCATAGAGTCATGTAGAAAAGCATCGGAATCATCGACTCGTTCGGTGACGGCTGAAGCTGACACTTCCTCAAGACGAGCCGCTACCAAAGTCAAAAGGGAACCGGCGACAACAACTACTAATGCGACTACCACTACCGTCCCACCGACTCACCCTCAAGGCCTTAGTCCGAGTGAGGACCTCAGAGACGAACCTGGTGACTTCATCGAAACGAATTGTCATTGGAGAGACTGCGGTCTCGAGTTTCCTACACAGGTACCTATACGTTGATGTCGTAATCATTTATTTCTTTATCAATGAGCAAGAGTGACCCAAATAATTACAATTTCTATGCGATTTTCGGAGCAGAATATGAATGGGAATAATCGTTAATTTTGACACGTTGAGATATTTCTTGAGATTATTTAAAGAGAAAGGGAAAAAGAGAGTGTTAAAGGTACAACGATGCTTATCTTTATATCTCGACGAAAGACTTGGTTTTATCCACATTAATCTGGCACGCATCTCCTTCCAAACCAGGACGATCTCGTGAAACATATCAACAATGATCACATACACGCCAACAAGAAGAGCTTTGTTTGCGGTTGGGAGGAATGCTCGAGGGAAGAAAAACCCTTCAAGGCTCAGTACATGTTGGTCGTACACATGAGAAGGCATACGGGTGAAAAACCACACAAATGTACCGTAAGTAAAGTACTCACTTGTTTCTCCCGAACGAAAACTTTTTGTATTAATCAATTACACATGAAATGCTGGCAGAGTGACTTTAAGAAATTTCGTAAATATCGCTATTCATTTATTTCAGCGCACGTTTCATTTGACTTTTCACTGCAAGCATTTCATTAAAAGTATTTTGATAAAAATAGCAATTAATTGTAGAATTTATTAATTTTGATTATACTATATATAAAGTAAAAATTTTGTAAAAATTTTACTTTTAGTGATAGTTTTATTTCTACTAAATAGTAGCAGCCTATAAAAAGTCAAATTTACGTTAAGCATAATAACATAAATTTCTTATTTTATGATTTAATAAAAAATACAAGTTTTTTATTAGCTTTATACTTCTTCGGTTGATGACTTTTAAATAATATTGTGTATAAATCATGTACGAGACATGCATCACATTAAAAATATTACATATAATTCCGTAAAGAATAATTTTCATCGATATATATATATATATATGTATATATACAAATTGTGATTCTATACTTTGCAAAATTTTCGAGAAAGAATATTTTTTTTATTTCCATATTTAAATTATAAATTATTTACTATTATTAATTAATTATTAATTATTTATTAATTATTAAATTATTTATTTTTATATTTCACAAAATTTAGAGAAAATGAAATCAAGAAAGGAGAGGAATGCTTTTTCGTTACAATTCAAATTAATTTTTTGCAAAATTTTCGAGAATTTAGGATTAAAGGAGAAGAGATCATACTTTTTTCCTCGCTCAAAGTAACTTTTCACAAATTCTTTGAAAGACTCACCGTCGTCGACAAGCTGCATTCACCTCGACCAATCCCTCATAACGACTTCTCGATGCGTCCGTACTTCGTGGTACTTTGATGCCGCAAACACTCCATCGTGAAATCGCTCGTTTCTTCATTCACCCGACGCCGCCGACGTTCAATCACACACGCGAGTAACGCACATGCGAATTCCCCCGACATTTACGAACGCACGAAAATCGCGCGCGAGCAGATTAATTAAGGATTCTCCGTCCATGCATTCGTCACTCCCGTCTTGTTACGCGCGACGCGTTCTCGAGCGAAATTCTGAGAAATGTCGATGCGTCCGTTGACAAGAGACCATTTTACGTTTCGATTAAACCGTCGCGACGGTTTGCCTCTCGACATCCCTCCGCGTTTTCGAACGCGTTTCACTAAACGAGCGAAATACTCCAAGTATGTGCATAATGAATAGATGCCGAAATGGCGCTTGTCATTGTCGACACGACGTAACGACAATCACGAATGCTGAAGCTGTCAATCCCGGCTGTCCGAACTGATTCGCACAATGAGATGCTCGATGTCACTGAATTCGCCACTAATTCTCACAAGCCACTCGTTTCTCGCCACTAATTCGTACTCGGGATTCACGGGGTAAACAAACGCGAAAACCGACAATCGCGTCGTGAGGTTACGTACCGTAACCGTCATGCACGGCGCGAAACTGATCAGAGCTTCGAATTTTGGTCACGTGATCACTTTACGATTACGCAATTCGCGCGACGCGGGAAATATGACGGCACGTCGTTGAGAAAAATTGTCGCTGATAATACAGTTCAACAAAAAAATGACCTTTTTTGGAACACTGGAACGAGAACATTCGTTTCTTATAGTTTTCTTAGACGCTGAATACAAATCACGTTACAATTTTGAGAAATTTGTAATTAAAGTTGCAAAAAAAGATTGTTTTCACAAACTTTGTGATATTACAGCTACGTGACGTGCTAAAAAAATTTTATTGCAATCAAAATAAAGTATGTTGTTAGGACTTTCAACCCTCGAAATGTGAGGGTGTATTGCGGAAATTAAACTAAATTAAATTAAATTTCACATTTAACCATGAATATCTTGAACCATAACCGACACCAAAAATTCGTTTTGAGGATTGGAAGTCCTAACAACATACTTTATTTTGATTGCAATAAAATGTCTTTAGCACGTCACATATTGTAGACTAGATAACAGCCCTTTTTTGCAACTTTAATTGCAAATTTCTCAAAATTGTGACGTGATGGAGCAATTTGAAAAACGGATTTGTGTTCAGCGTCCAAAAAATTATGAGAAATAAATAGTCTCATTCCTGTGTTTTTTTTAACTGTGTAATTAGATTAGCAAGAGATCGTGCACGATTTCGATGAACTACTAAAAGAAACGTGCAGCTATTATTAATTCAACTGTGAACTAGCGATGGAAAGTGTGAGGAGGAATACTTTTTAATGTAGCATGTAGCGATTCCCAAAGGCCCGTTCCTCTTCTTTTCTCTTCTTTTTCATTAATTTCAATATCTAATTTCAATATCTGCATTGGTTATGGAATAATATATTTGAGAATTGTGCTTAACCCACGTTTTTATACACATAACAGTATTACGTGACAGTATTATTCATAATTAACATTACATATTCAAAATCAAAATCAATATAAAAGTTTGTTTTATAATAAACATTTAAAATAGACAAGTCAAATAGACCGAAAACGAGCAAATACGTTAATGCAAATGAAACAAAATGCAAACAAATCATGCAAACAAAGTAGAATAAATATGTTTAAACGTTGCGGCTTACAAAGCCTTCAAACACACTGAAAAAAAAACTACATGATATAGATTTACGGATTACGGATAGAGATACAAGCTTTGTATCTATATTCGTATATCTGTATTTTTCACCTGTTCGACGTGTCTAATTACATATTCTTTTGAATACAGTTCGAGGGTTGCTTCAAAGCCTACTCGCGACTGGAGAACCTCAAAACTCATCTCAGATCTCATACCGGCGAAAAACCGTATACCTGCGAATATCCAGGCTGCACCAAAGCTTTCAGCAATGCCAGCGACAGAGCAAAGCATCAAAACAGAACGCACTCTAGTGAGGTATTATCTCATTTTTTTCTAACTGTCAAAAGAAAGAAAATTTTAAAAAAAGGTATAAAGACGGTTATAAATGCTAGATAATTAATTTCGCAGACTAGTACATTCCTCTGATTGTCTCTTGGCCTAATGATAAACTACGATGCAATTATTACTTAAAAATTCTATTCTGTTTAATCGTCCCATTGACTTTGCTCGTCCAGAAACCGTACATTTGCAAAGCTCCGGGTTGTACAAAGAGGTACACGGATCCGTCATCGCTGAGGAAGCACGTTAAGACTGTTCACGGCGCCGAGTTTTACGCGAACAAGAAGCACAAGGGCGGCGGTGGTGGCGACGGCGGTGGCAGCGACGAGGCCGGAGCGGGTGGTAACAGCCCCAGCAGGAGCGAGGATCTACCTCCGAAGACACCCAGTCTCTCAAGTCCTAGCGTCAAATCCGAAAGCGAAGCGAACAGTCCGCCTGGCATTATGCAGCAGCAGGGTAGTCCGCTGGTGGGTGGTTGTAACGATGAGGTCGCAGGGATGGGTGCTCTCACCGGTGACGGAATCGCCCTCGCCGAAGAACCATGGAACGAGGAACCCGATGACTTGGACATTGCCGATCTTCCTGTAGCGCTACGTGCCATGGTAAGTCTTTCGAGGATCGAACGAGAAATATGAATTTTGCTAGGACACAGACATTCCTAACACAGAGAGATTTTTTCTCTTGTCAAGGTTTATAACTTTTTTTTGGTGTCCTTCGACCTCGATTAGATGACATTATCTCTATTGTTTTTAGGTCGGCGGTATGGAATCACAGCAGCAATTGCAAGTGCCGGCGCCTACGTCGAGAAATCGTCTAAAAGGAAGGCTGAATATCAAAGGCTTGCCGAACGTGCCGATCGGCGTAGCGAATATGCGCGGGATTCATGGTGTCGCACCTCAGGGTAATATTGGTGATCTTAATAAAAGGATCACCGATCTGAAAATGGAGAGCGGCGGCCAGACACGGCAGACAAGTCTGTCCGATCTTCAACTGAGGTTACAGCCGTTTGGTGAGCCGCGAAGGGATAGCAACAGCACCGTCAGCACTTATTACGGAAGCATGAGATCGGCAGATCTCAGTAGCAGAAGAAGCAGCCAGGCGAGTGTCGTTAGAATGGGCCCAGGACCGGAAAGCTTCTACGATCCGATCAGTCCGGGTACGTCTAGACGAAGCAGCCAGATGAGTACCGCTTCTAGCAGAATCGATCAGAGTCATCTTCAGGGGCCTTATTCGACGAATAATCTCGTCGTTCAAACGCAAAATATGTCCCTACAGGTATGTCTCATGCTACGATTGTCACAGTGGAAGCACAAAAAGCGGTTTTAAATAACGTGACATTTTTATGAGCAGAGCATTCAAGCAATGCCAAACGACTGGAATAATCCGAGCGGTCACTGTACTCAACCGTCGAGTGACCGACGAATGTCCGAACCTATTCGTAGTAACCCAGTCCAAAGGACGTCTCCTCCGATCCCGCCCAGGCCGAGATCGGCACAGCTACCCGAGCTTCATCCCAATCAGGAGGTGATTCTGGACGAGGTGGGCGAAGGTGAAATGGTGGAAAACAAGCTGGTTATTCCCGACGAAATGATGCAGTATTTGAATCAAGTAATCATGCTAATATATTTTTTAACCTGTTTATTATAGATCTGTAATATTTTTCTCACGATTTTAATCTCGAAATTGATATTGCCACTATAGGTTCAAGCAGGCGGAAATCAAGTCAGTTATCGCGGTAGTCCTCTACCGATCTGCCAATCACCGATATGCACAAATCCTCTGCACTATCAGCGACAGGTGCAGCCCACTTGCAATTATAATCAGTCACACCAACAAAACTGCTATGCCTCTCAGCAACTCGTCCAACAGCCCTGTCCGAACTATCAGAATTCCTCATCTGCGTCTTACGGTCAATGTCCGAATTCACGTACGACTCAACCTCCATCGCAATATTGTCCACCGCCAAATTATGGATCGCAAGTCGCTGGCGGACAAGTAGCAAGTCCAATCACAGGTCAAGTCATGTCACCGAGTTCCCATTATGCCTCGGGTCACTTAAGTGATCAGCCGTTGACATCTCCCGCGGCAGGAGCATTGGCGCCACAACACGCACCGCAAAACCTGCCCCAGAACTCTGCTCAACTTTCTCGAAATTGTTCACAGAATCACGCACATCATGCTTACTACTCGGGCTACGGTTGCGCAGGTCAAATAAACGCGAATTGTAATGGCACCGGTGGTCCAGCCGGTCATCATTCTAATCCAACTTGCACATCAACTAATCACACTGTACAGATGCGACTAACAAATTGTCAGCAAGTGTCACAGCATTGTACTCAACAGACCACGCCCATGCCTAATCCACCGACTATTGCTCATCCTAATACTCAGTGCAGCCAATCCTCTGGTCAGTGCACGAGGCCTATGACAACGTCCAACAGTCAGATGCCCAACGTACACTCTGCCCAACAGTCTCCAGTGACTAATCAGTGTAGTCCAATGTCACCCCATTGTTCTCAATTAAATCATGCGAATCAGGGCAAACCGATAAATGCGCTAGGGACGAATCTTCAAACTTGTCAACAACAGACTCAACAATCGGCTACAGCGCCCTGTCTGCAGGTCAACAACTGTATTCATCCCAGTGGTACGCATCGTCAGATCAACGACAGTAGCGGCGGGTCAAAGAGAACGTCACCACAACTTTGTAATGCTCAACAAACCAACTGTAGAATACAACAGCAACAAACCTGCGCGCATAATTGTGTTCAAACCCGCACGAATCCACCGACTCAATACACTTGCAATTGCGCTTGGACTTATGGAAATCAATGTTATCACGATCAACATGGACCGTTGCCGGAGATACAATGCAGAGATATTAGCCAGTCGCAACAAGGCTCGCCGATAAAGCCGCCTCAAGGTATGAGACAAGACTCCTACCGTAGGACATTAGAGTACGTTCAGCAATGCAGGAACTGGTCCGTTAACGCTCAAACCCATGAGACCAACGTTTCTAGCTCGACACATCCTATGTCGTTGCCGCAACCTTTGCCAGCTAATGCAAATATGGTTGTCAATGACATGACATCTTCGCTTAGTTCTTTATTAGAAGAAAACAGATATTTACAAATGATTCAATGACCCATATCTACTAATGAGAAAAATCAATTTAATTTTATTGATCGGTGAACAGCTGTGTTTAAATAGTTTTCCAATTGATTATTACAGTAATAACACAAATTGTATTTTCAATAAAATAAAATTTGCTTTACATGAGTGAAATTAAAATATTAAACATGAAGTATTTGACAAATTTTATGATGACACTGATGATAATTCCATGTAGAAGTTAATCCGTACACAGATTTTGAGGTTTGTCGATCGTATACGTTTTTAATCAATAAGAGATTCATTAAAGATTGTGAATGAAAGAATCTAGAGTAATCGTAATTTGTTTCTAGAACAATAAATTAATACATTTGTTAAAATTTTAATGAGCGTGGCTTTGTGTAGAAGCGGTCGACTCGTAATTGGCGACTCCCGTATTCAATTCTTTCATTCCATACATTACTCAGTTTATAAGAGATTATTTAAAGAATTAAAAGTTTTGACAATAAATTTTTTACAAATAAATAGAGAGAAGTGTTGATCGATCTTTATAGCTTAATAATTTGTGCGAATTTATATACTTTTCTTCTACTCTGCGAACTGATTATAAATTTGTCGCTTTTGAAACACAGTCTTATCGGAATAAATTCACATGATTAAATCGATAATTAATTCAACTTTTGATGCTAATAAGTATCAAAAGTTTAAATTAATTGTTTAAATTAATATAAAGAATTTATTGTAAGGAATATCAGCTAGGATATTTCGAACCTGAACTTTTCTCTAAAAATAGCGTTTTTATCAATTCGACTTTTAAGGCATGTTTTGATAGTTTTGAGTAAAATATAAAATGATTGTTCCCGTTTCAGAAACTAATACATACATTTGGCAAAGTTAGCGTAATAACAAATATTGAAAGACTCATAACTAAATAAAATTAATTGTAAATTTGATTTGAATGATTTACTTTAGTGATGGGATTTAATGGTAATTTTTGGCCAATTTTTGTCAACATTCACCAACATTTCATCATTTTCTCTTTACTGTTCATGTTTTAGCAACGAGCTATTGAATGTACTAACTAAAAATAAAATAAAGCCTGCGGTACACGATACGATTTTTCGTACTGGATTGCTTACGAGAACCAATTAGGATTAAGCTTTAAGTCACTTGATTTAAAATTCTGCATCCTTATTGGCTCTCGTAAGCAAACCAGTATAAAAAATCGTACCGTGTGCCGCAGGCTTAAGTAACATTCTGTTTTAGAAATGGATATATCATAAGTAGGACAGGATTATACTCTTCCGAGCGTTAACAAAATATTTCTCTTTGAAATATTTTTTTTCAGAGAATTTATTTTTCATTATGAATATGTATAATAAATATTATAAATACAAGAAGATTTATATGAAAAATTAATAATACAAGAGCTACAGTAGTATTGATGAAAAAAGAAGTTCATATTCAAATCGAAATAACAGGTGGAGTTATTTTGTATAAATAAGGAAAACATTGCAATGATATATTATAAATAAAGATACCTGTTAGGTTAGGTTTAATGACAAATTTTTATTTTTATAATAAAGATTCAAAATGCCACCGCTAACTTTGTGTACTTTGCAGCTCGTATTTGATTCTGTGTTGCTAATTAAAATTGATGGGGGTGTAATTTAATAAGTACAGAAGCATTCAATATGCAACCTTTTATTTTCATTTATTTTACATTAGATTTTACTTTTTATTTTATTCCAAACAAAAATCCAACAGAGCGAAGTTGAAAGACTTTATTGAAGTGAGCGAGAATTTTACTTCAACTCACTCTATTTCGATAACTATTTCGAACACCTATTCGACTATGTTTATATAAATTTTTTATTATGATTTCTCATATTATTCTTTCTTACTAAATTCTAAATCTTTTTGCTAAAAAACTAAATATAATTATTTATAATGATATTTATAATAATATGATAAAAAATATAATATAATAATTATAATATTATATTATAATTATTTAATTATAAATATTAATTTATAATTAATATTTAATTATAATTATAATATCAATTTTTATTCATAATTATAATTATAAAATAAGAAAACATTTTCAATGAGAACTGTAATAGCACTCAGAAAAATGATCCTAGGATAAGGAAGATAAAAATCCTGTCGTATTTATCTATATATTCCACTACTAATCTATTCAATAAAAATTGACACTGTTTTTAAATAGTAGAATTTTATAATATAATTAATATAGTCAACGTGATCTTTATGTGGATCAAAATTTTATAATCGATGCAAGAATGTAAAGTACCTTAATCTTAAATAATGCGTATTTGAAAAGTGCCACTAATGTATTACATTTGAAAATATCAATTTACGACATTAAGTACCTCGAAAATTCCTTTTATAGTAGCTTAGAATTATATATTAGATAATAAAGATATTCCGTATTTTGTCTATATCGGATAGAGATAAAGCATATATCTCTCTTTGATAATGAAGACAAAATATAACAATCTCGCATATAATTGATAAATCTTAGTGTGTAACTAAGTGGGAGGACTAAGACTATTTTTCGAAAAAAAACCTACTTTAACTTATTGTAAATATATTTTTATAATATTATATATATACTTTTTTGTACATCAATTTTATGCGACGAGCGTGCCAATGTAGCATTATCTTTCTATAATTAAGCTTAGTAAGATATAGTGTACATCGCCGTACAGTGTGATAAAACAGAGAGAAATAAAGTCCATGAATAATCATTAGTTTATTACAAATAATAAAAATTACAAGATTTTTGGATATAAAATGTTGGATTAATTTTAATAAAAATGTGTAAGAAGCTAATAAAATAAAGTAGAAAATGTAGATAAAATTTAGAAATATGTAAGTACAGTTGTTAAGGATGAAGATGAATATAAACAGGAGTGTGTGCGTATGTTTCTAAAGTGTCTTTATTATTGTATTTAAAGTGTCAATATTATTTTGGAAATTTTGGAAAATAAATATTACACACAGTTGCCTTTGACATGTAACAATATTTTCAAATGGCTTTATATATAATGAATATTAAAATGCAAGAATAAATGATAAATAATGAAGGATAAACATTTATTAATCTGAAAACACCAATATACATGCATCTAGTGCTGTTTTTATTATATAAACAAGTCATATATAAATTTTATTAAATTGCGGTCATGAAAATGAAAATTACGAATTATACTTTGTGAATATTATACATATTTACTACATATTATATGCTAATAAAACATGTATGATAGTCTAATAGAACGAAAATACTAGAGTGCCTATGCATTTGCAAAATTGTTAATTATTTCGAGAATAAATCATATCAAACCCAAAATCATGATTTTTTATTGTAATAACCTTTTTGCGCTTACACATACATACAAAAAATACACATTTAGTATATTGTATTAATTAAAATAATATTATTTTTTAATAATAAAATCAGTATAGTATTGATCTTACATGTTAAAATTTATAATGCAAGAAATAAATAGACATTTATAATTGACAATAAAATTAATTTTATTTTCTAATAATTGATTTCTAATAATCATTATTCTTTAGAATGTAATTAGATCGGTGCGTTTTAATTTATCTACTCCTATATTGATCGAGTTTAATCATACATAAAATATACTAGTTATGTTAATTTGATATTATAACAATGTATATTAATCGGAACATATCTCTGTCATTATTGCATAGAATATATAACAATAAAATAAGACAAAGACGCGTTTGCTAGCTGCAACGAAAGACGATTTTTGTTTTGTTATCTTAAATTATGATACATTTAATACATTATGATATACAATATAAAATGTTTTATACCGTAGCAAAACACTGTATGGATGATACGAACAATCCACCAACACTCAGGCCAAAAGATTTGTTGCCTCTTAGCAACAAAAATAATACAAATTTTTGTATATATAGAGGAGTTATGTACCACTGAACTTTGTATCTACATATATAATAAAAATATAAAGGATAAGAATCAATAATTTGAAAAAGAAAGATACTTATGATTTTCACATATGTATATTTGCTGTATATTTATTAACTTCCATCTTCGAGTTTGTAAAATATACTAGATTTTGTAAAACAATATTTATATAACGTGCAAACTATTATTATTTCTATTTATTTCTTACGCAGTGGCAAATATGAGATCATAGTGATCTGTTATTTCTTGTCCGACTAAATTGGCTAGAAACATGTATAGAAGACAAAAACATGTTGTCAGAAAAACTATTGGAAGTTCTTCAGTATTATATGTAGATAAGATCTGAAAAAGCTAATATACAAACGAGTTTCAGTGCTAAAATCAGTGTCTATAAATCACAATTTAAATGAGATAATTTATCAATCTATTACAAAATTAATGTAGAAATTTTTCAAACTTAATGTCTAAATTGTTTAAGCTATTTTCATAAATAAAAATATAATTGTAAGTTTGAACAATAGTTATATAGTGTTTATTATTGCTATTTATTAGATTGTAATGACAAATTCTTTTCAATCAATTCAGTATGAGCTGTTTTTTTATAAATAAATGCCAAGGCAGTAAAAGAATTTACAAACGAAACTTACTTGAAAAGTATTAAGGCTCAAAGCAATTACTCCAAATCCTAATAAAAACATGAAACATATCTCAAATTTAGACATTAGATATTCGGAGAACCTTTAACAAAATGTGTATGTAAATTAATACTGTATATATTATGCAGATATGAAAATATAAACTAACATTATTGCTTTTCGATGAATATGTACACCGTGAATAAGGCTCTTGTAAACCAAATTTTTGTTTTTCAGATTTATACTTGATATATAAATCTTTATTGCATTTTTCATACGGTAACTGTAAATAATTTAGCTATTATAATTATACTTTACATTATAATTCTATGAGAATTTAAGAACATTACTGCTATATAATAACGTAGAAATGATTTTGAAGTTGAATAATTAGAATTTTTTAACGAGCTTTATATATACGTTAATACAGTTAATCTCCGCAAGTCAAAAAAGCATTCGTCATCTTACAGGATGAAAAAGTGAAATTATTAACAGGAGAAAATTGAAAATATCTTTTTTGTCGAGTCTTGATCTCAAATTAAAAGTTCCGCTTTCGAAACAGCTAAAACTGCATATAAATACAGATATTACATGCTACTGTACATATACATGCATATTACAATTTTATTATTTTAATAAGTCAGTTCTTCAAAAAACTTTTTACTTATTTATATATTAGCATATTTATATAGCATATTTATATTATAATATATATTTATAGTATATTTTATAGTATATTATAGTATATTTTTAAATTTATATTTTTTAATGTAAACTTTCAATTTTGAAATTTTTAGAAATAAGAAACAAAGTTTTTTTTAATTTCAATTTTTTTATTATTTTAATATTTATTGTTTTACCTAGCAATTTTAAACATTCCGCAGGCATGTTGAAAGTATGCAATGAGCAGTGCTCCTGTTGCTGCTAATACGATTAATCCTATACATATAGCTGCATTTATGTGAAGTAGCAGTATGTAATAATATTTTTCTTGATCGATAAAATATTCAGTTGAAACTTGTAGATGGTGTGATCGAGACTCGTTTACAGATAAAATAATGTCGATAAAATCTTGCCACAATTGAGTGCCAATAATAATAGGTAGACTGCAAAAGAGACATACTAGACAACATTATATAAACTTAGTTATGTAAATTATAATTTTTAACAATCTAAAATTTTAAATTTATATAAGTGTTGTATACGCTTGATATATAATTTTTTTTCCCTTAACTCAAATATATCTCAGATAGCTTTTTAAATACAAATTTTCTCTTTTACATTATTATCTTTTATTTAATGTTTTTAACAATTATACAATTTTGCTTTTTATTTAAACTAACTAATAAATGTATATCTTGTAGATTTAATATTTATTGTTGTCAAAATTAAAAATTAAAAATGCTTCTTATATGTAATTTATTAAATATTATATTATAAATATTATATTATTATATTTTTGATATCTGATAAAATTATATAGATTCATTATAATAAGAATATATAAATAATTTTATATCTTAATTTCGTAACTATTAAAATGTATAATTTTATAATTATTGAAACATATTGGAAAGAAAGAAATATAATACGATATAAGAAAAATAAAATATTTTGAGAACATCTTGATTCCTACTTTTTTTCATTCTTTTTGATATATTTAACACTCAAAATAAACTCATAGATCTTTCATGTCCTAGCGATTTCAATTACTGAAAATTTCTCGAAAACCTGCTTAAATTTTTAGGCGGCTTTGCAAAAAATGTTAACGATTAGGATTGTTTATTAAGGTATCACAATGTCATATACAAACAACATATCATCTTATTTGAGTAAAATGCTAGTAAAAAATATTTTCAAGAAAATGTTATATTTTTATCTCAATATTGTAAACTCAAGATAAATACAAAAATTATTTTCTTTTCGTAATTTTCATGCTTTTAGCTTCTAAAATATACCCTGTTTTTGTACACTGTAATTATCTTTTTTAAGCAACAATTTTACATTTCTTTTTCATTAATTATCATTAATTTTCATTAATTTCTACTTCCACAATGTTTTTTTAATAAATTTAATATAAGTTAAATTACAAAAAAGCTACGAGTTTTTTAGATATGCCATATTAACACATGATTGCTTTTCAAAAAACAATAAAAAATCAAATATTTAAAATAAATTTTTTGCCAATTTTATTTAGAGATTTAATTAACACTTCAATACGCTTTTATGAATTTTTTCAGCATTTTTCAGAATTTTTTTAGCATTAACATTATTTAATAGAGCACCGGCACGAGAGAGCTATGAGCTCGATTTGCGTTGATGAAAAAGAACAGTTCGTTTTAAAGATTAAATTTAAACAAAAACTAGAATACTTTGTCAAATTCAAATATTTCTTATGTTATAAAAACTTTAAACTTGTTAATATATTTTGAACATAAACTGAATGAAAGATGAAAGATATTGTATTATTACTTACTTATAAATGTAGTAGTATAATATTTTGCGTTGTCTCCATATCTTTCAACGATGGCAATTTCATTGTTGTCTTTTAAGTCATTATAAGTGTACTGAAGTTGCTCTAGTAAACATTTTATCTGTTTAATGAATTATGTGTTTAATAAATTTTTGTTATTTATATATTTATTAGTAAAAATTTAAGAAGAATTGTAACTATAAAAATTTAGATAAATATTTATTTTAAAAAATATAATACATAATCAACTCACTGTATCACTGTTAACATAAAACGAGATATATTTTATTGCTATAATAATGATAGGAAATAAAAAAGAGAAACTTTTTATCATAAGGTCTGCAGTACATTTTGAAGTCACAAATGGTGTAAACTGTAATGAATAAATTTCTGAAGAAAATAGAAACATACATATTTTTATACTTCATCAAAATACTCCATTCTGCCTAATCATATGTTATAAAAATGTTTAATTTGTTGAAGCAGAGCAAACAATTAAAACAATTCGTGCTTGTATTCTGTCAATAATTGATTATTCAATTTTGTTTAACATTGTGAAAAAATAAATTATTTCGAGAGAGAGAAATAGTGTTTTATATCTAACAATCTGAAATTATTAGAAATTATTTAAAAAATGTAATAACGTAAAAAATGTAATAACGTATATATTAAAAATAAATAATTATTAAATAAATAATTTGTAGATAAAATTTATAATTATATAAATATTTATAACTATAGTAACATATTAACAAATATATAATAATATATAAATATATAACATACATCAATAATATAGTAACACACAAATACATACATAATAATAAATATCGTATAGTAACAGTATATAATAACGATAATTTTATAATTTTGCAAAATATAATATAAAAGCAAAAAATAATACTTTGATTGACCAAAAAATTTTTTGAAGAAATTTTTGTAAACAATAAATAAGTACATATACATATAGCAAGCTATTTCTTAAATGATTTATTTAAAAAATCGAGATTTCGATTACTTATCATTTTTACAATTTTTAATTTTTTAATTTTTGGATATGAGTGTATAAGTACTAAGTGTATAAGTACTCGAATTTGCAATAAATATTTGATTACTGTTGGTCTATAAATTATAAATCTAATAAAACAAATATACTTTAATATAAATAAATAAAGCATGTAGATTTTACTAATTACTAATGTCTTTGTAGTTTAACTTAAAGAAATCTTAGACATTCGATCATTCATCACTTAATTTATGTTTTCATTATTGAAATATTATCTTCAAATTAATCGAAATATCAAATAATTTTATGTATCTTGTATAATAAATATATAATGATGTAATTAGAATATATACAATATTTATATGTATATATACAATATTTATATGTATCGACATACCTGAAATATAATAAAGATTACAATAATACTAAAGCAACAAAAGAAGTGAAGTCGGGCAAGTTTCGATTTTTGATAAGGCCATAGACCAACTATCAACAGAAGAGTCTGGTTAAGACTGAAATATTTTTCTACGATACTGATCATCTCTCTAGCATTGAAATACATGAAATAATGAGGATAAAAGAAGGATTTACTTATCTCTATTGATTCCATTATTTGGTCTGTTAAATATACATATATATCTATATTTTCTACGTTTTTTTTCCTTCTAGTGAAAATATTAAAGTTCTATAATTTGAGGAAACTTCTTTAATGTAATCGCAATAAAAGATACAAAATACTTCTGTGAAATTAAAAACACTAGCAATGTTATACGATATTGTAAAAATGCGGTCGCATTTGATTAAATAATCGATTCAACGGTGAGAGAAATTCAACAGATGTTGATTCTCACAGAATATCACTCACGAGAGAAGTGAAAGTTACGCAAGCGCATTAATCGTCTCTTACTTACCAATAGCGTTCATTCATCTTCGTTCTTTCAACGGGTGTAGTTATAAGTTACTTTTGAGATAGTCTTCAGGAAAGTATTTCAAAAATATCACATCCATTATCTATAAAATATATAATATTATTTCTCGCAAAATAAATAATTTGCTTCATGTACTTTTTCACTTTTAAAACTAAAAGATATATATAAAAACGAAAAGATATTTTAAATATATAAAGACAAAGAGAGAAAAAAGAATGTATATAAATATTTATAAAAATTTAAACAAAATAAAAAAAATTTTGTAAAAATATAATAATATAAATAATATATAAATTTGTATAATTTTTAAAGTTTAAGCAAAAACGTAAAACAAAAACAGTACTAAATTAATCAAGATTTTAAAGACGTTGAAATATTGTCAAGAAAAAAAAAATTATATAACAAATATTATAAGTAACAAACTATTATAACTTATTATCCAATTTATTCTCACATATTTCGCACAATTATTACATATTTAAATGTGTAATGACATTTTAAATAATTGATTGAAAAATAGTTACATTATGTTTCTTATATTTAAGGTAAAAATTATTATGAAAATATTATCTTATTTTGTTGTTGTTTATTAGCTTATTTCCATAGATTTTTTATGCAATACGCGATATTTCTTACATAAGAGGCCCTGCATCATTTTTTACTAAGTTTATCACTAATGGTGTTAGTTGATGTGTAATTTTTGCTCACTCTCGAATTGAAAACATGACGATACAATAAGATATAGATGTATTTACCAACTGCAACAAATTATATTTGTTTTTAATTTTTAAAAGAAAGAAAAGAAAATGAAAGAGAAGGGAGAAGAAAGATATAGGGTAATTCTGAAAGAGATGGATCAGTTGTTTATTTTTCAAACCAGCTGCTATAAAATGTATCGGTGGCAATGTCAGCAGTAACAGATGTGACTAATAGGCTGTGTTATTTTGGTGTTCTTCATGCAAGTATTTCAGTTATATTATGTGATAAAGATCAGGTGAGTCTAAGGGCTATGACACACAGAGAAACTTAAACAGTAAAAGTTTTATTAATTCAAAATTTTCAGCGTTGCTTTTTAAAATGGCTGCTTACGTTTTCGACTGTGATTGATTGCTTCCCTTACATCACAAGTCTTATTTAAGATTAAAATTTGCTTACGTATTTTTCACATTTATACTATTATTTATTGTACATGTCCACCAGAATACTATAATATGTATCATCAATATTGCAATAACAAAAATATAGCAATTCTCAAAAGGGGATCCATCTTTCCTGGATTTACCTTATTCCTTTTATTATTATATTTGAAAAAAATATAAACAAAATGTGTGAATACATTACAAATTATATAAATTAATATAAATTTATTATTAAATAAAAAAAAAAAGTTTTGTACCGTAGCAAAACACTCCAAAGATGCTACAAACAGTCCACCCACATTCAGACCAAAAGATTTGTTGCCTCTTTTTATTAGAAACAGTATTAGCTTTTGTGTATGCAGAGGAACTAAATACCATTGGGTTTTTTTTCTACATATAATGTAGAATACATGTAATAAATCGATAATTTGAGAAAAACGAAGAATATAATACACCACATTATATTTATTTTCGTGTATTATGTTAATAAACAAAAATATTAAATCCTATTTTTATTATTAAAACTTGTAAAACAATATAAAAATATAATAATGAGAAAATATATTTCTTACGCCGTATTAAATACGTGGTTATAATGATTTGTAATTTCTTGTCCGATAAGATTGGCTAAGAACATATATACAAAAGAACCAATTGATGATATAGCAGGAATCGAAACTTCTTCAATATTGTTTTTCAATGATGTAATCTGAAAAACCTAATATATAAACAAATTTTTTAAAATTAATTAAAATAAAATTACGCGACTATATAAGAAATATAATTATATAATCAAGGAAATCTAGACTTAGGAGTTAAAAATTAATATAATTTAGAATTTGAATTATCAAATGTCCAAATAATATAAAAATCAAAATTTAAAGGAGTTTATTTATAAGCGGAAATTCTTAAACACATTAGCTATTTTTTGATACCATGGCAGTGATGCTTCATTTTAGGTGACGTTCTGATAATTGATGTTATTAAAAATAGAAAATCATTTAATATAAAATGTCATATCGCATAAATAACAAGATAACGTAAAGTAAAATCGCAATTTGACAAACCATCTATGTGAAAATATAATTATTTAATTATATTATATAATATTTTATGCACATGTTTATATTACAATAATGAAAAATTTTCTGACACACACACACACACACATGCGCGCGCGCGGTAAAATACGCATATATAGAAATCATGTACTTTAAATCATTAACTTTTAAGTTATTAAATAATAATATAATAACAAAAATATTCTTACATTATTTTAAACATTGAACAATTGTTATTCATTTCTTATTTAATTCTACTGTTAAAAATTACAATTTTTATATTGTAATTTTATGAATTCACAAAATTTAAAAGTTATATTTATTGCAGTAGATATTTATATAAAGATAAAATGTTACGGAGTTGAACAATTAACTAATTTTTAGCATCAACTAAATTTTAATATTAATGTCATTCTACGTGCATTCTATGTGCTTTTATTATTAGGTTATATAGAAATAATAAACACGGAACTTACTTGGAGAAAATTGAGGCTCAAAGTCATCACTCCGATTATTATTAATAACATGAACGTTACTTCAAATGTGGTTATTATATATTTGGAAAACCTTTAAATATAAAATTTAATATAAAAATATATAATAATTAAAAACGTTATATGTATTTATATTAATATTATATGATAAAATAAATACCAACATTATGGCTTTTCTTTGAATATCTACAGCAAATATTAAGCTTTTATAAAGCAAATTCTCACTTTGTAATATATTATTTTGTGATACATAAATTTTCATTGCGCTTTTGATACGATAACTGCGAATAATTTTAATGTTTTAGTTATAAATATGTTTAGTTATAAATGTTTAAGATATAAATTTATCTAACAAAGTCATGCGAAAAATAATATCCTCGAAGTTGAACAACAAATAAAATAAACTATAATAAATTAATTTTAGGATAAACTTACTACTGTGTTACTATACAATGAGTTGGCAGAAACACAATAAATATCCTTACAAAAATCTCTAATTAAGTTTGAAGATAGATAAAAATGCTTTAAAAAAATAATACTATTTAAGAAGCCAGATGTGATGATTTGTTTCAGATTTATATAGAAAATATAATTCTTTCCTTTTAACACAAATTTTTAATTTCTATGTTTACTTTTATGTTAAACATATATTACATTACCTAGCAATTTTAAACATTCCACAGGCATACAGAAGATATGTAAGAAGCGATGTTCCTGTCACTAATAAGGTAAAGAATGCTATATAGTAAATTACGTATATGTGCAACATGAGTAAGTAGAAATATTTTTCTTGATCGATAAAATATTCAGTCACAATATACAGACGCTGTTGATGAGATCCATTTGTAGACAAGATAATGTCACAAAAACTTGACCACAATTGTATAATGATATGAGCAAATATGAAGCAAACTAAAATCACTAAATAACATTATAAATAAATAATGACATACATATTTTTTAAGACAATAATATGGAAATCAATTCAATATCCAGTAAGAAATGATTCATCAATTGATGTCAAAACCATAAAATCGACATCGTTTCTATGTCGATCGAATCATTTCTCACCAAGATATTGCAGTTTAGTACTGAGCCTAATAATTTTTGAGAAAAAAATTTTAATAGGCGATAAAGATTCATTTAAAGGCTTGTTCAAAATCTTGACGTAACTTGCGTATAATGTCACAGTCATTAATGATTTATTAATTAATAAACACTTTTATAATGCAGCATTGTATCGTATGATGCTCTAATTAATTTGCCACATGTGTACTCTACAACTATCAAAGTGCAACGTGCAACTGACAGAAATGCATACATTCAAAATAACAGTTTATTCAAATCAGTCAGTTATATATTGTCCACCTTGTATAAATCTGAATCAAATATGTACTTACTCGTAAGTACTGTTGTATAACATCTTGCTTTGTTTTCGTATTTTTCTATTATTACTATTTCATTATGGTTTTTTAAATTAGCATGGATATATTGAATATATTCTGTTATATATTTTACCTATTGTTTAAATAAATTCTTATACCACTTGTGTACTTCTAATTAGTAAGTAAAATTTAAAAAGGATATATCAGTTTAAAACTTTATTCAAAATATTTGTTATTATTTAAATAAATATATAGACAATAAACTTACTGCTCCATTATTAATGCGAAACGAGATATATTTTATTTCTACACCAATTAAAGAAATTACGGAAGAAAGAATTTTGATGATAAGATCCGCAGTATATTTTGAAGTTATTAAGGCTGTAAACTTAAATAGTATATTACAAGTATATTATTCTAAACGCATTTTAAATAGAATATTACTTTTAGAAATATATTTATAATATATAGGAAATTTTCCTCATATAACTTTATATTAAGTCTATAAATTATATTTTATAAAACAAGAACATCAACTTTTATATAAATAAATCAATTATAGGATTTCCCAATATTTACTTACATTTCTAAAATAGTAATTTTTATATTAAAACGTGTATAATTTAATCGGTATTCTAATTAAGAAAATTAACCCGATCCTTGAAATCCGGTATCGATTTGACCCAGGCTAAAATTTCAATTGTAATTTATTTAGAAACCAAGGGAGGCGATAGGTCATAACCCCACCCTAAAAATTGTACTTGAGAAAAGAACCCTCAGGTAGAAGGTTTATAGATAATATATGATTTTTTCAGATTTTTTTCATAAGATTTAATTGTTTTATAATGTGTCAGATCTTTTCGACTCATCGTTTCAGGAATGAAGTGCTAAAAAAAACGTTTCAGGAATCGGGTTAATTAATTGCAAATTGGTATTGGAAAAATTGTTAACATAAACCAATTTGATATATTTAATATATACTCTGTAATATATAGCAGGGATATTAAAATATTGACACACATACTTGAAACACAATACCAATTGTAAGAATAATAAGAATGCAAATATACTGAAAATGAACAAATTTCGATTGGTTATGAGGCCACAAACCAATCGTTAACAGAAGAATTCGATTTAAATTGAAATATTTATTGATGATCATCTTTCTAGTAGTTCTAAAATACTGATGGGGATGAAGTGAATGAAGATTCGTCGACCCCTATCACATTCAGTTGGTCGATTAAATATTCCCTACTCTCCTGTTTCTAGTATCAATTTTAATGTTTCACAATTTGAGTTATCTCCCTTAATTTAGCTTACTACAATGCAAAATGTATTGCGAAATATCGCTGTTAAAGGTATATATTCGCAATTTAAGACTGTGTCGTCGATACATAGTCACTAATTCAGTAATCGATTAAACAACTGAAAGAAATTCAACAGATGCCTTTTTCTCACAGTATTATATATCGTCCGCGAGAAAAATTCTGAGGTAAAAATTATACATGCGCACTAGGCATGTCTCAGTGACTCTTATGCAGTCTTCAATTCGATATGTATGTGCATCAGCATAAATGGAGTCTCTTCATACGTGTGACAGTTCTTTCTAACAAGAGCGACGACTGGAGAAGCCTAGATTCTTATGGTAAAAAACGGTTCTCCATGTTGCCGCCGCACAACAATTTATACGATGATTTTAGTGATGATCGCAATTTTATTTTACATTTACAGAGAAACACTGGTGTTTGTACATTTGTATGTTACATTTGATAATAGTAAAACGAATTTTTAAAAGTATTGCCTTCAATATACAATTGTGAGTTATAAAGCATATACAATATATTATTGTGTACTTTAGTGTGTATTTTACTTTTCTATTTTTTAAGTATGTTATTGATTCTGTATAAATTCAAAAATTAGAAAATCAAGCAATCAAAAAATTTAGGAACTAAAACTGTGAATTTTAACTTTCAGATTTAAAAAACTTGATGATATAAAAATAAAAGTTAATGTTTCTTGATAAAATAGACGAACTATTAAATAATAAGAAAAATAATACAAGAAAATTATTATTATTCATTTTAACTAATATTTGTAAATGTAAATTAATTAAGAATGCAAATAGAAAGACACATTTTTCTTAATTAGTAGCAAAATTCAATATCCAAATTTTTTACGTATTTGATATTAAACGTTCTAATTTTTCTTTAACATTATGTATAAAATTGACATAATAAAAGCAACTTTTTAAGTAGAAATATTGTTATTTACGGTTATTAGCATGGTTACAAATGTTAATATTTAAAATTAAGATTATACTAATAAATAATACATTTTTTATTAAATATGCGTGAATAAAAAGGAAAAATTTATTCAAAAAACATTAAAACTGAAAGCAAGCACTTGGTTATTATCACATTCAATTAATTCGTTTACTTAACTTAATTTAATTGTAATTTAACTTAATCGGAATATTATCTTATTTTGTTGTTGTTTATTAGCTTATTTCCATAGATTTTTTATGCAATATGCAATATTTTTCACATAAGAGGCCCTGCATCATTTTCATTAAGGTTATCACTAATGGTGTTAGTTGATGTGTGATTTTTGCTATTACTCTCGAATTGAAAATATGACGATACAATAAGATCGGATGATCAAATAATTTTATATATCTTTTATATATCTGTATAATAAATATATAATGATGTAATTAAAATATATACATTTATATGTATCGACATACCCGAAATATAATAAAGATTACAATAATACTAAAGCAACAAAAGAAGTGAAGTCGGGCAAGTTTCGATTTTTGATAAGGCCATAGACCAAGTATCAACAGAAGAGTCTGGTTAAGACTGAAATATTTTTCTACGACACTGATCATCTCTCTAGCATTGAAATACATGTAATGAGGATAAAAGAAGGATTTACTTATCTCTATTGATTCCATTATTTGGTCTGTTAAATATACATATATATTTATATTTTCTACTTTTTTCCTTCTAGTGAAAATATTAAAGTTCTATAATTTGAGGGAACTTCTTGAATGTAATCGCAACAAAAGATACAAAATACTCCTGTGAAATTAAAAACACTAATACTGTTATACGATATTGTAAAAATGCATTTGATTAAATAATCGATTTAACGGTGACAGAAATTCAACAGATGTTGATTCTCACGGGATATCACTCACGAGAGAAGTGAAAGTTACGCAAGCGCATTAATCGTCTCTTACTTACCAATAGCATTCATTCATCTTCGTTTTTTCAACGGGTGTAGTTATAAGTTACTTTTGAGGTAGTCTTCAGAAAGGATTTCAAAAATATCACATCCATTATCTATAAAATATATAATATTATTTCTCGCAAAATAAATAATTTGCTTCATGTACTTTTTCACTTTTAAAATTAAAAGGTATAAATAAAAACGAAAAGATATTTTTAAATGTGTAAAGACAAAGAGAGAGAGAAAGAATGTATATAAATATTAATAAAAATTTAAACAAGATAAAAAAAATTTGTAAACGTATAATAATATAAATAATATGTAAATTTGTATAATTTTTAAAGTTTAAGCAAAAACGTAGAACAAAAACCGTATTAAATTAATCAAGATTTTAAAGACGTTGAAAACTATTGTCAAGAAAAAAAAATTATATAACAAATATTATAAGTAACAAACTATTATAACTTATTATCCAATTTATTCTCACATATTTCGCACAATTATTACATATATTTAAATGTGTAATGACATATTTAAATAATTGATTAAAAAATAGTTACATTATGTTTCTTATATTTAAGGTAAAAATTATTATGGAAATATTATCTTATTTTGTTGTTGTTTATTAGCTTATTTCCATAGATTTTTTATGCAATACGCGATATTTCTTACATAAGAGGCCCTGCATCATTTTTTACTAAGTTTATCACTAATGGTGTTAGTTGATGTGTAATTTTTGCTCACTCTCGAATTGAAAACATGACGATACAATAAGATATAGATGTATTTACCAACTGCAACAAATTATATTTGTTTTTAATTTTTAAAAGAAAAGAAAGAGAATGAGAGAGAAGGGAGAAGAAAGATATAGGGTAATTCTGGAAGAGATGGATCAGTTGCTTTTCAAACCAGCTGTTATAAGATGTATCGGTGGCAATGTCAGCAGTAACGGATGTGACTAATAGGCTGTGTTATTTTGGTGTTCTTCGTGCAAGTATTTCAGTTATATTATGTGATAAAGATTAGGTGAGTCTAAAGGCTATGACACACAGAGAAACTTAAACAGTAAAAATTTTATTAATTCAAAATTTTCAGCGTTGCTTGCATTTTAAAATGGCTGCTTACGTTTTCGACTGTGATTGATTGCTACCTTTACATCACAAATCTTATTTAAGATTAAAATTTGCTTATGTATTTTTCACATTTATACTATTATTTATTGTACATGTTCACCAGAATATTATAATATGTATCGTCAATATTGCAATAAATAACAAAAATATAGCAATTCTCAAAAGGGGATCCATCTTTCCTGGATTTACCTTATTCCTTTTATTATTATATTTGAAAAAAATATAAACAAAATAAATACATTACAAATTATATAAATTAATATAAATTTATTATTAAATTAAGAAAAAAATTTCTTACCGTAGCAAAACACTCCAAAGATGCTACAAACAGTCCACCCACATTCAGACCAAAAGATTTGTTGCCTCTTTTTATTAGAAACAGTATTAGCTTTTGTGTATGCAGAGGAACTAGATACCATTGGGTTTTTTTTCTACATATAATGTAGACAATACATGTAATAAATCGATAATTTGAGAAAAACGAAGAATATAATACACCACATTATATTTATTTTCGTGTATTATGTTAATAAACAAAAATATTAAATCTTATTTTTATTATTAAAACTTGTAAAACAATATAAAAATATAATAATGAAAAAATATAGTTCTTACGCCGTATTAAATACGTGGTTATAATGATTTGTAATTTCTTGTCCGATAAAATTGGATAAGAACATATATAAAAAAGAACCAATTGATAATACAACAGGAATCGAAACTTCTTCAATACTGTTTTTCGATGATGTAATCTGAAAAATCTAATATATAAGCAAATTTTTTTAAATTAAAATAAAATTATGCGACTATATAAGAAATTATATAATCAAGTAAATTAAACTAGGAGTTTAAAATTAATATAATTTAGAATTTGAATTATCAAATGTCCAAATATTAAAATCCAAATTTAAAGAGATTTTGTTAAACAAAATAAAATAAATAAACAAAAATTCTTAAACACATTGAATATTTTTTTATACGATGGCAGTAATGGTTAATTTTAGGTGACGTTCTGGTAATCACTGATAACTGGTGTTATTAAAAAAAGAACATCATTTAATATCAAATATAAAATGTATCGCATGAATAACCAGATAACAACGTAAAGTAATATCACAATTTAACGAACTATCCATGTGAAAATAGAATTATTTAATTATATTATATAATATTTTATACATATATGCTTATATTATAGTAATGAAAATTCTTCTGACACACACACACACACACACACACACACGCGCGCGCGCGCTGTAAAATACATATATATAAAACTCATGTATTAACTTTTAAGTTATTGAATAATAATATAATAACAAAAATATTCTTGCACTAATTTAAACATTAAGCAATTATTATTCACTTCTTATTAAATTCTGCTACATTAAAAATTACAATTTTTATATTGCAATTTTATTGGAATTTTTATTGGAATTTTACACCAAATTTTAAAATTTAAAAGTTATATTTATGCAGCGGATATTTATATAAAGATAAAACGTTACAAAGCTGAACAATTAACTAATTTTTAACATTAATGTCATTCTACATGCATTCCATGTGCTTTCATTATTAGGTTACATAAAAATAATAAACTTACTCGGAGAAAATTGAGGCTCAAAGTCATCACTCCGATTATTATTAATAACATGAACGTTACTTCAAATGTGGTTATTATATATTTGGAAAACCTTTAAATATAAAATTTAATATAAAAATATATAATTATTAAAAACGTTATATGTATTTATGTTAATATTATATGATAAAATAAATACTAACATTATGGCTTTTCTTTGAATATTTATAGCAAATATTAAGCTTTTATAAAGCAAATTCTCACTTTGTAATATATTATTTTGTGATACATAAATTTTCATTGCGCTTTTGATACGATAACTGTGAATAATTTTAATGTTTTAGTTATAAATATGTTTAGTTATAAATGTTTCAGGTATAAATTTATCTAACAAAGTCACACGAAAAATAATATTCTCGAAGTTGAATAACAAATAAAATAAGCTATAATAAATTAATTTTAGGATAAACTTACTACTGTGTTATACAATGAGTTGGGAGAAACACAATAAATATCCTTACAAAAATCTTTAATTAAGTTTGAAGATAGATCAAAATGCTTTAAAAAATAATACTATTTAAGAGGCCAGATGTGATGATTTGTTTCAGATTCATATAGAAAATATAATATAGAAAATATAATTTTTTCCTTTTAACACAAATTTTTAATTTCTATGTTTACTTTCATTATGTTAAACATATATTACATTACCTAGCAATTTTAAACATTCCACAGGCATACAGAAGATATGTAAGAAGCGATGTTCCTGTCACTAATAAGGTAAAGAGTGCTATATAGTAAATTATGTATATGTGCAACACAAACAAGTAGAAATATTTTTCTTGATCGATAAAATATTCAGTCACAATATACAGACGCTGTTGATAAGATCCATTTGTAGACAAGATAATGTCACAAAAACTTGACCACAATTGTATAATGATATGAGTAAATATGAAGCAAACTAAAATCACTAAATAACATTATAAATAAATAATGACATACATATTTTTTAAGATAATTATATGGAAATCAATTCAATATCCAGTGAGAAATGATTCGTCAATTGACGTCGAAACCATAAAATCGACATCGTTTTGATGTTGACCGAATCATATTTCTCCAGGATATTGCAGTTCAGTACTGAGCATAATAATTTTTGAGAAAAAAATCATAATAGACAAAGATTCATTTAAAGACTTGTTCGAAATCTTGACGTAACTTGCGTATAATATCACAATCATTAATAATTTATTAATTAACTTCTGACAAAGTGGCGGTAACTCTTGTTTAATTCCAAATCAGTCAGATTACTCTCATTGTCCACTTTTCGTATAAAGGCAGATTGGAAAATGACCCCACCTGCACTTACCGCCTCCAATAAAGTACTGTTGTATAGCTCTTGGCACTGTTTTTCAAACTGGGCTTTTTCCCTGTCAATTACTGGCCCACCATTACGGTTTTAAAATTCGCATGGATCACTAAGGAATATAATTCTCAAACTTACCCCATGACTTTTTACTGTGTTTCATCATTAATATACATATACCAAAATTTGTGGCAAAAGCTGGTAAAATGCAAGTAAAAATTTTAATAGGCTGCCAATCGGTTTTGAAGTTTTATCAAAGTGTTGTCATTTAATTTTAAAATCTGGGCTCCTGGACGACCAAACATGCTGCTCAAAAATGTAATTAATGCTGAGAGAACAGGATATGTACGTCTACTGCACACCCAGAGTCAAAAGAGTTACAGGAAGAAAGAGAATTTTGATGATAAGGTCCGCAGTATATTTTGAAGTTATTAAGGCTGTAAACTTAAATAATATATTACAAGTATATTATTCTAAACGCATTAGAATATTACTTTTCAAATATATTTATAATATATAGGAAATTTTCCTCATATAATTTTATATTAATTCTATAAATTATATTATATAAGAACCTCTATTTTTATATAAATAATTCGGTTATAAAAATTCCCATTATTTATTTACATTTCTAAAATAGTAATTTTTATATTAAAACGTGTATAATTTAATCGTTATTCTAATTAAGAAAATTAACCCGATCCTTGAAATCCGGTATTGATTTGACCCCTAAAATTTCAATTGTAATTTATTTAGAAACCAAGGGAGGCGATAGGTCATAACCTCACCCTAAAAAATTGTACTTGAGAAAAGAACCCTCAAGTAGAAGGTTTATAAATAATATATGATTTTTTTCAGATTTTTTTTCATAAGATTTAATTGTTTTATAATATGTCAGATCTTTTCGACTCATCGTTTCAAGAATGAAGTGCTGAAAAAAAGTTTTCAGGAATTGGGTTAATTAATTGCAAATTGGTATTGGAAAAATTGTTAACATAAACCAATTTTATATATTTAATATATACTCTGTAATATATAACAGGGATATTAAAATATTGACACACATACTTGAAATACAATACCAGTTGTAAGAATAATAAGAATGCAAATATACTGAAAATGAACAAATTTCGATTGGTTATGAGGCCACAAACCAATTGTTAACAGAAGAATTCGATTTAAATTGAAATATTTATTGATGATCATCTTTCTAGCAGTTCTAAAATACTGATGGGGATAAAGTGAATGAAGATTCGTCGACCCCTATCACATTCAGTTGGTCTTAAATATTTTCTACTCTCCTGTTTCTAGTATCAATTTTAATGTTTCACAATTTGAGTTATTTCCTGTAATTTAGCTCACTGCAATGCAAAATGTATTACGAAATATCGCTGTTAAAGGTATTCGCAATTTAACACTGTGTCGTCGATACATAGTCACTAATTCAGTAATCGATTAAACAACCGAAAGAAATTCAACAGATGCCTTTTTCTCATAGTATTATACATCGTCCACGAGAAAAATTCTGAGGTAAAAATTGTACATGCGCACTAGTCATGTCTCAGTGACTCTTATGCAGTCTTCAATTCGATATGTACACGCATCAGCCTAAATGGAGTCTCTTTATACGTGTGACAGTTCTTTCTAACAAGAGCGAACTGGAAATGAAGCCAAGATTCTTATGGTAAAAAATGGTCTTCCACGTTGCCGCCGCACAACAATTTATACGATGATTTTAGGTGATGATCGCAATTTTATTTTACATTTACAAAGAAACACTGGTGTGCAAAAATGTGCAATTTGTAATTAACAACACATATTTTCTTAAAAACAACTATGTTTTCTTTACACCAATTGATTCCTCTCATTATTCTGTGCATAAAAGTATTGAGGTAAGGTTATCGAAAAGTGAATATTTTACGAGATATTTTATAGTTTATGTAAAATTAAGAAATTATTTTAAGCCTTATAACTCGGAAAATAACGAAAAAACTTAACGAAAAAACATTTATTTATAGTGTTTTGGAAAGGTCTTGAGATAAGCTACAAGAATATGCAATAAAAAGTAGATTTCTATTTAACATTTCTATTTAAAAAATTTAATTTCACCTTCATATGATCGTCCTCCACCCAAAGTCAAATTTTTAGCCATTATTAGGTACATTTTATTAAGCCCTACAACTTTGCTATTTACATATTTTTCGCTATAGTTGATTTTTTTCGAGATAATTGATCATTTCCGGACTTTGTTATATATCGGTTAGGCGTCAATAAAGAAAAAGAGAAAGGAATGTTCTTTATATCACACTATTCTGTCAACCAAAAATTCTTCAGGTTAACGACGATAAGTGAACGTCTAATTATAATCTTTTGCCCAACCCTGTATAATGATGTAAATAGAATATTTATATGCATTGAGATATAATATTTATATGTATCGACATACCTGAAATATAATAAAGATTACAATAATACTAAAGCAACAAAAGATGTGAAGTCAGACAAGTTTCGATTTTTTATAAGGCCATAAACCAACTATCAACAGAAGAGTCTGGTTAAGACTGAAATATTTTTCTACGACACTGATCATCTCTCTAGCATTGAAATACATGAAATACACAAGGATAAAAGAAGGATAAAAGAAGGATTTACTTATCTCTATTGATTCCATTATTTGGTCTGTTAAATATACATATATATCTATATTTTCTATGTTTTTTTTCCTTCTAGTGAAAATATTAAAGTTCTATAATTTGAGGAAACTTCTTTAATGTAACCGCAACAAAAGATACAAAATACTTCTGTGAAATTAAAAACACTAGCAATGTTATACGATATTGTAAAAATGCGGTCGCATTTGATTAAATAATCGATTCAACGGTGAGAGAAATTCAAGAGATGTTGATTCTCACGGAATATCACTCACGAGAGAAGTGAAAGTTACGCAAGCGCATTAATTGTCTCTTACTTACCAATAGCGTTCATTCATCTTCGTTCTTTCAACGGGTGTAGTTATAAGTTACTTTTGAGATAGTCTTCAGGAAAGTATTTCAAAAATATCACATCCATTATCTATAAAATATATAATATTATTTCTCGCAAAATAAATAATTTGCTTCATGTACTTTTTCACTTTTAAAACTAAAAGATACTATATAAAAACGAAAAGTTATTTTAAATATGTAAAGACAGAGAGAGAGAAAAAGAATGTATATAAATATTTATAAAAATTTAAACAAAATAAAAACAAATTTGTAATATAAAAGTATAATAATATAAATAATATGTAAATTTGTATAATTTTTAAAGTTTAAGCAAAAACGTAAAACAAAAACAGTATTAAATTAATCAAGATTTTAAAGACGTTGAAATATTGTCAAGAAAAAAAAAATTATATAACAAATATTATAAGTAACAAACTATTATAACTTATTATCCAATTTATTCTCACATATTTCGCACAATTATTACATATTTAAATGTGTAATGACATATTTAAATAATTGATTGAAAAATAGTTACCATTATGTTTCTTATATTTGAGATAAAAATTATTCATGGAAATATTATCTTATTTTGTTGTTGTTTATTAGCTTATTTCCATAGATTTTTTATGCAATACGCGATATTTCTTACATAAGAGGCCCTGCATCATTTTTTACTAAGTTTATCACTAATGGTGTTAGTTGATGTGTAATTTTTGCTATCACTCTCGAATTGAAAATATGACGATACAATAAGATATAGATGTATTTACCAACTGCAACAAATTATATTTGTTTTTAATTTTTAAAAGAAAGAAAAGAGAATGAAAGAGAAGGGAGAAGAAAGATATAGGGTAATTCTGAAAGAGATGGATCAGTTGTTTATTTTTCAAACCAGCTGCTATAAAATGTAGGTGGCAATGTCAGCAGTAACAGATGTGACTAATAGGCTGTGTTATTTTGGTGTTCTTCATGCAAGTATTTCAGTTATATTATGTGATAAAGATTAGGTGAGTCTAAGGGCTATGACACACAGAGAAACTTAAACAGTAAAAGTTTTATTAATTCAAATTTTTCAGCGTTGCTTTTTAAAATGGCTGCTTACGTTTTCGACTGTGATTGATTGCTTCCCTTACATCACAAGTCTTATTTAAGATTAAAATTTGCTTACGTATTTTTCATATATATACTATTATTTATTGTACATGTCCACCAGAATACTGTAGTATGTATTATCTTTTCATCAATATTGCAATAACAAAAATATAGCAATTCTCAAAAGGAGATCCATCTTTCCTGGATTTACCTTATTCCTTTTATTATTATATTTGAAAAAATATAAACAAAATGTGTGAATACATTACAAATTATATAAATTAATATAATGTTTATTAAATATATTTTTATTAATAAAAAAAAATTTTTTTAAGATAAAAAAAGTTTTGTACCGTAGCAAAACACTCCAACGATGCTACAAACAGTCCACCCACATTCAGACCAAAAGATTTATTGCCTCTTTTTATTAGAAACAGTATTAGCTTTTGTGTATGCAGAGGAACTAAATACCATTGGGTTTTTTTTCTACATATAATGTAGACATTACATGTAATAAATCGATAATTTGAGAAAAACGAAGAATATAATACACCACATTATATTTATTTTCGTGTATTATGTAATAAGCAAAAATATTAAATCCTATTTTTATTATTAAAAATTGTAAAATAATATAAAGATATAATAATGAGAAAATATATTTCTTACGCCGTATTAAATACGTGGTTATAATGATTTGTAATTTCTTGTCCGATAAGATTGGCTAAGAACATATATACAAAAGAACCAATTGATGATATAGCAGGAATCAAAACTTCTTCAATATTGTTTTTCAATGATGTAATCTGAAAAATCTAATATATAACAAATTTTTAAAAATTAGTAAAATAAAATTATACGACTATATAAGAAATATAATTATATAATCGTGACCTAGACTTCTAGGGAATTTAAAATTAATATAATTTAGAATTTGAATTATCAATGTCCAAAATAATATAAAAAAATCAAAATTTAAAGGAGTTTTTCTTATAAGCAAAAAATTCTTAAACACATTAGCTATTTTTTTGATACCATGGCAGTGATGCTTCACATTTTTAAAGTGACGTTCTGATAATTGATGTTATTAAAAATAGAAAATCATTTAATATAAAATGTCATATCGCATAAATAACAAGATAACGTAAAGTAAAATCGCAATTTGACAAACCATCTATGTGAAAATATAATTATTTAATTATATTATATATTATTTTATGCACATGTTTATATTACAATAATGAAAATTTTTCGTGACACACACACACACACACACACACATGCACGCGCGCGGTAAAATACGCATATATAGAAATCATGTATTAACTTTTAAGTTATTAAATAATAATATAATAACAAAAATATTCTTACATTATTTTAAACATTGAACAATTGTTATTCATTTCTTATTTAATTCTACTGCATTAAAAATTACAATTTTTATATTGCAATTTTATGAATTCACAAAATTTGAAAGTTATATTTATACAGTAGATATTTATATAAAGATAAAATGTTACGGAGTTGAACAATTAACTAATTTTTAGCATCAACTAAATTTTAATATTAATGTCATTCTACGTGCATTCTATGTGCTTTTATTATTAGGTTATATAGAAATAATAAACACGGAACTTACTTGAGAAAATTGAGGCTCAAAGTCATCACTCCGATTATTATTAATAACATGAACGTTACTTCAAATGTGGTTATTATATATTTGGAAAACCTTTAAATATAAAATTTAATATAAAAATATATAATAATTAAAAACGTTATATGTATTTATGTTAATATTATATGATAAAATAAATACCAACATTATGGCTTTTCTTTGAATATCTACAGCAAATATTAAGCTTCTATAAAGCAAATTCTCACTTTGTATATTATTTTGTGATACATAAATTTTCATTGCGCCTTTGATACGATAACTGCGAATAATTTTAATGTTTTAGTTATAAATATGTTTAGTTATAAATGTTTCAGGTATAAATTTATCTAACAAAAATCATGCAAAAAATAATATCCTTGAAGTTGAAACAACAAATAAAATAAACTATAATAAATTAATTTTAGGATAAACTTACTACTGTGTTATACAATGAGTTGAGAGAAACACAATAAATATTCTTACAAAAATCTCTAATTGAGTTAGAAGATAGATGAAAATATTTTAAAAAAATAATACTATTTAAGAGGCCAGATGTGATGATTTGTTTCAGATTTATATAGAAAATACAATTCTTTCCTTTTAACTCATATTTTTAATTTCCATGTTTACTTTTATGTTAAACATATATTATATTACCTAGCAACTTTAAACATTCCACAGGCATACAGAAGATATGTAAAAAGCGATGTTCCTGTCACTAATAAGATAAATATTGCTATATAGTAAATTATGTATATGTGCAACACGAGCAAGTAGAAATATTTTTCTTGATCGATAAAATATTCAGTCACAATATACAGACGCTGTTGATGAGATCCATTTGTAGACAAGATAATGTCACAATAACTTGACCACAATTGTATAATGATATGAGCAAATATGAAGCAAACTAAAATCACTAAATAACATTATAAATAAATAATGACATACATATTTTTTAAGACAATAATATGGAAATCAATTCTATATCCAGTGAGAAATGATTCATCAATTGATGTCAAAACCATAAAATCGACGTCGTTTCGATGTCGATCGAATTATTTCTCACCTAGGTATTGCAGTTTAGTAAGTACTGAGCATAATAATTTTTGAGAAAAAAATTATAATAGGCGATAAAGATTCATTTAAACGCTTGTTTAAAATCTTGACGTAACTAGCGTATAATGTTACATTCATTAACGATTTTATTAATTAATAAACATTTTCATAATGCAGCATTGTATCGTGTGATGTTCTAATTAATTTGCCACGTGTGTTCTCTACAACTATTACAGTGCAACGTGCAACTGACAGAAACACATACATTCAAAATAACAGTTCATTCAAATCAGTCAGTTATATATTGTCCAACTTGTATAAGTCTGAATCAAATATGTACTTACTTATAAGTACTGTTGTATAACATCTAGCTTTGTTTTCGTATTTTTCTATAATTACTATTTCATTACGGTTTTTTAAATTAGCATGGATATATTGAATATATTCTGTTATATATTTTACCTATTGTTTAAATAAATTCTTATACCACTTGTGTACTTCTAATTAGTAAGTAAAATTTAAAAAGGATATATTAGTTTAAAACTTTATTCAAAATATTTGTTATTATGTAAATAAGTATATAGACAATAAACTTACTGCTCCATTATTAATGCGAAACGAGATATATTTTATTTCTACACAAATTAAAGGAATTACGGAAGAAAGAATTTTGATGATAAGATCCGCAGTATATTTTGAAGTTATAAAGGCTGTAAACTTAAATAGTATATTACAAGTATATTATTCTAAACGCATTAGAATATTACTTTTTAAATATATTTATAATGTATAGGAAATTTTCCTCATATAATTTTATATTATGTCTATAAATTATATTATATAAAATAAGAACATCTACTTTTATATAAATAAATTATATAAATAAATCAATTATAGGATTTCCCAATATTTACTTACACTTCTAAAATAGTAATTTTTATATTAAAATGTATAATTTAATCGATATTCTAATTATGAAAATTAACCCGATCCTTGAAATCTGGTATCGATTTGACTCAGACTGAAATTTCAATTGTAATTTATTTAGAAACCAAAAGAGGCGATGGGTGTCCTAACACCACCCTAAAAATTGTATTTGAGAGGAGACCCCTCAGATAGAAAGTTTATACATGATATGTGACTTTTTCAGATTTTTTTCATAAGATTTTTCAATTGGTTTATAATGTGTCAGATCTCTTTAACCTACCGTTTAGGAATGAAGTGAAAAAAAGTTTCAGGAATCGGGTTAATTAACTGCAAATTGGTATTGGAAAAATTGTTAGCATAAACCAATTTGATATATTTAATATATACTGTGTAATGTATGGCAAGGATATTAAAATATTGACACACATACTTGAAATACAATACCAGTTGTAACAATGATAAGAATGCATATATACTGGAAATGAACAAATTTCGATTGGTTATGAGGCCACAAACCAATCGTTAACAGAAGAATTCGATTTAAATTGAAATATTTATTGATGATCATCTTTCTAGTAGTTCTAAAATACTGATGGGGATGAAGTGAATGAAGATTCGTTTACCCCTATTACATTCAGTTGGTCGATTAAATATTCCCTACTCTCCTGTTTCTAGTATCAATTTTAATGTTTTACAATTTGAGTTATTTCCCGTAATTTAGCTCACTGCAATGCAAAATGTGAAATATCGCTGTTAAATGTATATATTCGCAATTTAACACTGCGTCGTCGATACATAGTCACTAATTCAGTAATCGATTAAACAACCGAAAGAAATTCAACAGATGCCTTTTTCTCATAGTATTATATATCGTCCACGAGAAAAATTCTGAGGTAAAAATTGTACATGCGCACTAGTCATGTCTCAGTGACTTTTATGCAGTCTTCAATTCAATATGTATGCGCATCAGCATAAATGGAGTCTCTTTATACGTGTGACAGTTCTTTCTAACAAGAACGACGACGGAGACGACTGGAGAAGCCTAGATTCTTATGGTAAAAAATGGTTCTCCATGTTGCCGCCGCACAACAATTTATACGATGATTTTAGTGATGATCGCAATTTTATTTTACATTTACAGAGAGACACTGGTGTTTGTACATTTGTATGTAACATTTGATAATAGTGAAGCAAATTTTTGAAAGTATTGCCTTCAATATACAATTGTGAGTTAT
This sequence comes from Crematogaster levior, assembly GCA_901521435.1. Classification (NCBI taxonomy): domain Eukaryota; kingdom Metazoa; phylum Arthropoda; class Insecta; order Hymenoptera; family Formicidae; genus Crematogaster; species Crematogaster levior. The sequence goes on along the minus strand of CABEGB010000927.1, from coordinate 174,489 downwards.
AAAGCATATAAAATATATTATTGTTCGTGTAACTTTATTATGTGTGTATTTATTTTTATTTTTCTATTTTTTAAGTATCTTATTGATTTAAGTATCTTATTCTGTATAAAGTTAAAAATTAGAAAATCAAACAATCAAAAAATTTAGGAACTAAAACTGTAAATTTTAAATTTCAGAATTAGATAACTTAAAGATATAAATATAGAAGTTAATGTTTTTTGATAAAATAGACGTACTATTAAATAAGAAGAAAAATAATACTAAGGAAATTATTATTATTCATTTTAACTTGCTTGTAAATGTAAATTAATTAAGAATACAAATAAAGAGACACATTTTTTTCTTAATTATACACAGCAAAATTCAATATTTAAATTTTTTACGTGTATGATATAAAAGTTTATATATAAAATTAACATAATAAAAGTAATTTTTTAAGTAAAAATATTGTTATTTACAGTTATTAGCATGGTTACAAATGTATTAATATTTAAGATTAAGATTATACTAATAAATAATTCATTTTTTATATTTAAATATGCATGAATATAAAAAGCAAGAATTTATTCAAAAAACATTAAAACTGAAAGCAATCACTATTATTCAATTAATTTGTTTATTTAACTTAATTTAATTGTAATTTAGCTTAATCGAAATAATGAGCTCAAAACATTTGCAAGTTAATACTTTTGTTAAGAAAAGCCGATTAAATAATCGATTCGGTGTTAAAAAAATTTAACAGGTGTTTCCCGTTTATAGAATATTGCCACGACAGAAGTTCTAAAGTGAAAGTTAGAGAAACATATTATTTCCTATGCAACGATATTTAACCATCTGTTTCCATTTTAATATGTGCACTTGTGCGTTACATACAGTTTACGGTTACGGGATAAAATTCCTTTAAAAGTATTACATTCATTAACAACAAAATTATATAGCAAAATTTTCCATTATATAATTAATTAATTTTTATAAATTAATTTTTCTTTTCTAATATAATGTAATTTCTAATATAATCTAATAAAATACGAAAGAATATTACTTTGAATAAACAAGTTGTAAAAAATAGTGACAAAACTAATATCTTTTTAGAACACAATGTTTAAAAATAAAATAAAATAAGAATCAAATGACATATAATATTAAATAAGATTGAGAGGTGTATTCTGTAAGAATGTTCCGTAACGCTAAGCTATGTAGCACGTAGAGAAGCAAGAAAGAAAAAGTAAAGAACGAAAAGAAGGAAGAACTAAAAAGCTACAGAGCTTATAGAGCTCATACAGCAAAAATTTTCTTACAAAATATAGAACTAAAATATTTACATAAACTAATAATTTAAAACAGAAGAAAAACACGTAAAATAAAGTCATAATTGCTTTAATTTATTTTTATACACACATAAATTGTAAATTTTAAATTAAAGACTGTGCGAATACATATTAATTACTTACTTTTTTCTTTTCTTAAGTGTTATAAAACTTTTCTTTTAGTTTTTCATTTCATACCTTTTATGTTACATACTATATTTATTTTTTAAACTTAAAGTATGTATGCTGCACGCAATCTTTCAACTTCCTACATCTACATAATACTAATTAAGGTTTAATATGTTCATTATTATCGCATTGAACACATGACAGTAAAATAAGATATGGCTGCATTAAATAACTGTAACAAATCACGTAATAAATTTTTCATTTTGTCGCATGAAAATAAAAATATGATTTTAATATATTATATATAAAATAAAATTTTTGTATATTGTGAATATGATATTGAATATATATGTTATTGAATGACAAATGTATATTATTTGCATATAGTAAATATTTATATATTAATACATAAAATGTGGGATATAAAAAATTTTGTACCGTGGCAAAACATTCTAAAGATGCTGTGAACAATCCACCGAAATTCAAACCAAAACTTTTATTGCCTCTTTGCAACAAAAATAGTGTTAATTTTTGTATAGATAAAGGAGTGATGTACCACTGAACTTTGTACCTAAAAGTGATAATATAACATGAAGAATTTAAAGAAATAAAACATTTATATAAAAACATTTATATAAAATTCTTATATCATGCACATATCTATAAGTGCGTCATAGGAATGTTTATTATTGTACATTATCTTCCTATTTTGTGTTAATAGTTAAATCGTTATCTGTAAATGTATATTATAATTTAAAGTAAATATGTTACTTACGCGGCAAAAAATACGTGATTATTATGATCTATAATTTGTTGTCCGATTAAATTGGCTAAAAACATGTACATCAAACACGTAAGTGCAAACATAAAATTAAAAAGAACTTCTTCAACATTATGTTTAGTTAATACCATCTGAAAAATCTAATATACACCAATATGATTGAGCTCAATTCTTATGAAAAGCATATTATAAAAACATAATTAACGGAATATATAAATTGAGTAAATTCATTAACATTGTGACAGAATTTATAAATTCGGTAACTGAATCATAACTCAATATAAAAATACAAATATTTTTATAAATAAAAATTGAAAATTTTAATTAACAGAATTATACAATGTTTCTTATTGATATGTATCATATAATATTTCTTATGCATTATAACATTCTTTGTGTGTGCTAAATTTTGTCACAATTTTTTCTTAAACATTTTAACACTGTTAAATAAATTTCAACACTGCATAATTTTGTTTTCTACTTTGACATAAAAAAAGTTTATATGAACTAATTTTTCACAAAATTAATAGTAATATTCTGTCTTATTATAATTATTTTTTATTTAATATTTAAAATCCGTACTTAAATAATTTCAAAATTAGAATATACATTTTTTCTCAAATAATTTTAAAATTAATTCTCTAGTTGTTTTGATAATATTATAAAATTAAAATATCTCTTTCTAATAACCATTATTTTTAAAATCTTAATTTAAGATATTAATAGTAGAAAGATATTATTAAAATAGTATTAGTAAAATAATAGTAGATCATTAACATAAAGCAACATGAAAAATCGTACGCAAATCATTAAATGGCGATTTGTAAATAAGAAAAAGACTTACTCGAAAAATATTTAGGCTCAAACTGGACACTCCGAACAGTATTAAAAACAAAAACGATATTTCAAATCCAGATTTTAGATGATTGGATAAGCTTTAAAAACAAAAATGTGTCATTACATATATTTATGTAGTCGAAAATATGTATATGTATACCAACTTTATAGCTTTTCGATGAATATCTATAGCACAAATTATACCTTCGTAAGCTAAAATTTTATTTTGCAGGTTAATATTTTTTGATATATAAATTTTTATTGCTTTCTCGATACGATAACTGTAAATAATTTATTTATTAATAATTACATAAAAATTTACGCTAAAATAAATAACAATTTAATTATTTAAAAAAACCTTATATAATAATTTTCTGTAAATTGACATTAGTGCAATACATATGTATAAATGTTTGAAGATATTAAGTCGATAAAGTTATTATATATATGTAATATTATAAAATTCACATCTGTTAAGAACTTTAAACAATAGGTATATAAACAAAATTATTATTTAATCTTTTATAAGATTTTTTCCAGATTAAAAATAATGTTAAGAAAAAAAATAACTTTTAAAAGAAAATTAAATTAAATTTAAAAAAGAGATTATAATTTTAATGAGTTGATACAGTAGATGTACAAATGTCTACATGTCGTTAAAATTGCATTATTTATATTACTTATAGACTATTAAAAATTTTAAGTAATACAGAAATGTAAATATTACACATATTATACATATGTACTTCTCTTACTTGATTTTATGTGATTAAAAATTTCATATTTTCAAAACAGAAAGAAGAAGTAATTTTACGTACACAAATATTTTAAATTATTAATTATGCATGTCAAGATTTTGTTATGCTAATTATTATATTAAATTTATTATTTAAATTTCTCATATTCAACATTTATAACATATGTGTGGAAGGTAAATTCATATTTATACAAAAAAAAATTTGAAATATTTCTATATATTCAATAATAAGAAGTAAAAATTTGTTTTTTATTATTTATTTAATTTTTTTTAATAATTTACAATCCATATGAAAAGAGTTCTGAGAGTTTAACGCAGTTGACGGTCCGTAATTTGATGTCCTTTCGATCTCTAATAACTAGTAAGATATATGATAATTAATTACTTATTGTTAGTTTGATATTCCCTTTGTTGTTAAAATTTCTCCATTCTTCTCTCTCACTTAACTTTCACTTACCTTGCAGCTACTCGCCACATATCCTCCATACCATCACCGTTTTGACTTCAGTCATCGCTTGACAGTCGAACGAGTCGGTTGTTTTGTGAAGTAAAGAAACTGTCTTTAAAATGCTTCATTGTCTCAATATAGTAACGGCCTTTACAAATATCGACTTATAGTTGCTTGATGTTTTTACTAAAATTTTAATGCTTATTCTCGCGTTTACGAGATTGTGAGTAAGTGACTGCACTTCTTGTTTTGCCCAAGACATGACCGTTTATTTTGATTTCAATCATATAACAAACTATGTATGTACAAATATCATTAATGAATGTTTACTTGAATTTCTTTACAGAATATCTATATCGTTTTTTAGATCCTAATATCGTGAAATTTTTTTTCTTCTTCTTCTCTCTCCTAATGTAGAAATTTCCTATCTCCTGTCTTTTAACACAAACTATTATATGTATATTCTCCTCTGAAGTTATGATTTGGTGTCGTCCTTTTCTACAGAGGTCAGACTAATCTTTTAATCCTCTAGAAAAAGAAATATTTATGACAAGATGCTCTTGATATTCTCGTTGCCAATTCTTCCTAAAAGGTAGTGATCAAATAAAAACGATAATTTTGATTAAAATAAACTTGGCTCAATTTGACTCATTACAGCAGCGCATATCTCTTTGCCACCACAATCACCACAAAATTATGAAAATACTCATTTATTTTTCGCGTGAAAACTTATAATCATTGATTTAATTGTTACCGAATGGCTGAAAATGACCTGAAAGCGACGCCGAAAGGTCCAATTTCAATTTATAATCATGTATCTTATACAAGTTATTAGAGATTGGAAGGACGTCAAATTAGACATTCAACAGTTGAGCTCTCAGAGTTTTTTTTACTTGTTAATTTTATTATTAAGAGTTTTTGGTTTTTTAATTTTTTGATAATTCCTATGTTTATTATTTTACCTAGCAATTTTAAACATTCCACAAGCATGTTGAAGATACGCAATGAGCATTGTTCCTGTTGCTACTAATGTGATACTTCCTACAATCAAACCTACATTTATATGGAAGAACGATAAGTAAAAATACATTTTTTCATCCAAAAAATATTCAGTTGGGATCTGTAGGTGATGTGGTTGCGTTGCGTTTGTAGATAATATAATGACGATAAAATCCTGCCATAATTGGATACCCATAAAAATAACCATGCTACAAAAATAAATCACTAAACACACACAACATCATAAAAAATTATAATATACTATTAAGAAAAATAGAGAACACTTTTTTTTATATGCTAAAAATTGAACTATTTTCAAACCACTAAAGCAAAAAATCATGGTAGGCAAAAAATTAAAAAGTATTTCAAAAGTTTTAACTTTAACGCGCTATTTAATAATTTTTAAAACTTTTTATTACCTTCTTGTTTTGTGCTTTAAAAAAGAATACGTTCAAAGAGCTGTTAAGTTAATTTCAAAAATTTTTTACTAAGTTTCACGTAACTCGGTTAAAAAAAAAAATAAATTGCAGAAAAAATTTGAAAAAAAAAAACATTTTTAAACTTTATATTATATATACTTTTTAGCACTTGGTTTTTTGAGAAAAATTTTTTATCGAGCTGCAGAGTGTTAAAAAATATGTAATTTTGAAAACTAATATGATCTTTTTTTAAAGGATAGAATAAGGAAGATAAAACGTAAGAGATAAAAGTTTTAAAACCAGAAAGCACGTTAAAGTTGAAACTTCAAGTTTCGAAATGCTGTTTTAATTGTTGTCTACAATAATTAATTCGCCGAGTTTCGTTTAGCAGTTAGAAAATAGTTTTTTTTTAGCATGAAAAATGTTCTCTTCTTTTTTTAGTAGGGTAAATAAAATTTTTGAGTAGAGTAAACAATATATATTTGACAATATATATTTAATGCGTTAATGTGATACTTCAAGTACAGTTCAAAGTATTTTGTATTATAAAAATTTTAATAGAAAATATATTAAATTAATAGATTTAAAAAAAAAGATATATATAGAAAGAAAAGATGTCTTACTTGTAAGGCCAGCTGTATAATATTTAGCATTGTTTCCATATCTTTCTGCTATATTAAATTCATTATTGTCTCTCAAATCATTATAAATATGTTGAATTTGTTCTATTAAATATATTACCTATATTTTCAATAAATTTGTAAGCTTATTTTAGTAAAATTTTAAAAAAATTAATAGTTCTAAGATTTTATATATTAAAGTATTTATTGTGTACACACATACTGATACAATCAACTTACTGTTTTACTATTAACGCAGAAAGAATTGTATTTTATAATAAACATGTTAAAAATAAGCACAGAAGAAAAAATCTTGATGATGAATTCTAAAGTACATTTTGAAGTCAAAATTGTTGTAAGCTATAAGTAATAATATTTCTTAAGAGATTTGAATGAAAAATCATTAATGTTCTTTACTTTAACATATAAGCAATTAGTTATAATTTTATGCATATGATACAATTTTAAATTAGTCGCTTAAGTATTTTTTATTTCATATAAGTCTAATATAACTAATATAATAATAGTATGCAACATAATAAATAGATTTTTTATATAAATAAAAGATGAGATTGTATATATTTTATTATTTGCTTTAAATAATTACTTTTAAAATAAACCAAGAATATTTTTGTATTTAATTGCTTAATTGGTAAATATTTTATAATATCATTAGCACATTCCAAGAAATATCAATTTTTAAATGAGGGAAATATTCGCAATTACAAACAGGATATGCTAACTTTAATTCTAATAATGTATTATCTTAGTATATGTATATAGAATTAAAATTGGTATACCTGAAATATAACGCAAGTTATAAGAATGCTAAAGACACAAATTAATTGCAGTCGAACAAGTTTTGATTTTTCATAAGGCCACAAACCAACTGTTAACAAAAGAATTCGGTTAAGATTGAAGTATCTATCTATAATATTGATCATCTTTCTACTAGCACTGAAATAGTTATGACGGAGATGTAATGGATAAAAATTCATTTAACTCTACCATTCGGTTATTCCGATAAATATTCTCTCTTCTAGCCTCAATTTCAATATTTTACAATTTAAATTATTCCCCGTAATTTAGTCAAACTACAATACGTAAAATATTCATATTGGTACACTTGCAACACTATATCATCAAAACGCGTTTGCCAATTAAGTAATCGACTCAACCACCGAATGAAATTTAACAGATGTTTCTTTCTCAGAATATCATTCACGAGGAAAGTCTTGCTGTAAAATTTGTGCATGCGCCTTAGGGTACGTTCCGTTATGCACTGCAAGTACTGTCAGTACTACAAATAGCGTTCTGAAATAGGTAGCAGTGTACTGTGGCAGTGCTGCCTTGAAGTATGACGTCGTTGATTTTGACGTATTTCCTGTTGCGGCTACTGCGATCAACGAGGTAAAGCACTCACAGTAGTAAAGATGGCTGCTCCCTTATATAATAAGGTTACCTTGTTTGATGCAGAAGAAAATAAGATTTATAACATTAAAGTTATTGTAGAAGAAGAAAAAAGAAAAGAAAGAAATCTACATCTGAATATGATGTGACAATGTTTTCTACATAATTTTTGCATTTTATTCTGAGCACCCGAGATCGCACAATTAATTCTTTTAAAATCTCTACATCTGAATCGCTGTCACTTGATTCAGTCTCATTAATATTTTCTACTAATATAGTTTCAATTAATGCAATTATATTTTTATTTATATTAGCCATCTCACTTATTTTTGAAACGTCAACAAATACTTGCAGTAAGTGTACTGTGATACGTTCCTTTTTATAACCTTGTAGCAGTTTGGAAGTGTGAAATTGAAACGGAACGACATCTGTAGTACACTTCTGTGACGTCATAGCGACAGTACTTGCAGTGCATAACGGAACGCATCCTTAGTCATATTTTAGCAGTTTTTATCGTCTTTTGTTTCTTTATGTATATTTATACATGCATATAAAGCATTTACACTGGTGAAAATTTTTCAATGTCGCCCACTACTTAATTATAAATTAGCATATGTCTAACTTTTAAAAACATATAATTTTATATATATATGTATATTTATACAGGGTGGCTGAAAAGTTTCAGCACAGTCGAAGTGTACAGCTAGAATTGCTCATACTGATGATAAAAGTCAAATACCATTATGCAATATTCGCAATAGTTATTGAGTTATTAATTAAAGCGTCTGAACCAATGCGGGCTTGAGAAAGTGGTAGGTTGGGCTGTTTGGCAACATTCAAAAGCGTGAGGATGAGTCACGCGGGGAGTGGGTATCTGCGCGGGGCGCGGGGGGAGGGACGCGTGACAATAGAGTCGCGAGAGCGAGCGGCTCTATTGTCGCACGTCTATTATCAAAAAAGGTAGTAGTATTTGACACTTTTCATCAAGATGTAATGAACTACTTTATACTACAATTTCAGCCAATTTCGTAGATTTTATTTTAAAGGATCTCGTACAAATCTTATGGAAAATAGATCCCAGTCAAATTGGCTTAAATTGTAGCCAATTTTATCAAAAGTCTTTTCTCATAAGAATTCTGCACAGTTCTTTAAATATTAAAGACAAAATTAAAAAATAGTATTAAAGTTCAAAGTGATATCGACTTTCAAGAAACACTGATTACAAATAAAATAACTAAATAATATATATGGCCCTAGATTAGATTATAAAATCTCCAGAATGATATATAAAGTAATATTTAATATAAATTAATAATTAATAAAAAAAAGACACATAATATAAAGTGATTATATTGTTTAATTTACTTCGACTTTAACACACCATTTGTACACATGTGATTTTCGTGCGAATTAGTTATTCTTTCTTTATGTTAGTATGTAATTAGTATGTAAAAAGTAATTATAAAAACTTTTTTTATTTCTCATATTCACATCTTTTATGTAACACACAGCATTCGTCTTCTAAATTTAAGGTATAGATTTAAGGTATAGGCTATTTTTCACTAACTTCTCATTAATAAGACTAGTCAATATTGTCATTATGTTGTTATTATCGCATTGAATACATGATAATAAAGTAAGAAACGGATGCATTAGCTAGCTGTAACAAATCATTTATCTTTATCTCTTTATTTTATCGTATCAAAATATATTCAATATATTATAAAATGAAATTATTACATATTACAAATGATATTATCATTATTAAATCAAATGAAATATTTATATACGATGAATATTTGCATATTAGTACATAAAATGTATATTTCATACCGTGGCAAAACATTCCATAGATGCTATGAACAATCCACCAACACATAGGCCAAAACTTTTACTACCTCTTTGTAACAGAAATAGTATTGATCTTTGTATGTGTAAAGGAGTTACGTACCATTGGACTTTGTATCTAAAAGTAATAACAATATAAAAGTAATAACATATAAAGAATCTAAGAACAATGAGAACATTTACGTGGAGTTTTTTTATATCATACATATCTATATATGGGTCTGTATGCTACAATATACTACACCTATTATTTCTCTCTTTTATAATAGTAATTAAATTTGTAAATATATACACAGTATAAGGTAAAAATATTAGTTACGCAGTAGCAAATACGTGGTTATTATGATCTATAATTTGTTGTCCGATGAAATTAGCCATAAACATGTATACAAAGGAGATAAATGCAATTACAAAATTAAGCAGAAATTCTTCAGTATTATATCCGAATAACACAATCTGAGACACCTACAAATATGTTCAGATCAATTCCTTAGATAAACAGTATAAATGTAATTTGCAGCACAATTTGCGATATAAAATTTATCAACTACGTAGAAATTAATATATTAAACTTCACTTTTATATATTGTACAAAGATTTATAAATATTTTTTATACATTTAAGATATAAATGTTAATTATAATTATTATGTTTCTTTTATATATTTTTTATTAAATTTTATCAGACTCATTTTTCATATAAATTCTAATGCACAATCCTACTACACTATTGAAAATCTTCGAATGAAGAAAATGGCTAAAATTAATATTTTTTTGTTATAATTATTTTTATTTAACATTTAAAATTTATGTTTAAATAATTTTTAAGAATCTAAACACAAATTTTATAGTAAAATAATTTTTAAATTAAATCACTAAATATTTTGATAATAAAATCAATATTTATAAAATAATGTTTTATTTCAATCGCCTAATCAATACTAAAATTTCGTAATCTACGATATCAAAATTGTTAGTAGAAAAAGAATGATAATAAAATTATTAACATATAGCAACATTAACAAAATAATAGGCAAATTAATAACTGTGAATTTATAAATAAAAACAAAAACTTACTCGAAAAATATTTAGACTCAAACTGAGTACTCCGATTACGATTAAAAACATGAACGATATTTCAAAATCAGATATTAGATGGTTGGCGAATCTTTAAAAATAAAAATGTGTTAGCGTATATATTATACTCATATATTATAGAATACGTATGTACCAACGTTGTAGCTTTTCGATGAATATCTACAGCATGAATTATGCCTTTATGAGCAAAAATTTCGTTTTGCACATTAATATTTTTTGATATATAAATTTGTATTGCTTTCTCAATACGGTAACTGTAAATAATTTAATTATGTAAATTATTTATTGATTGGTTGAAAAACCTTCACGTGGCCAGTTTGCCTATCAAAGAATACCTTCTCATGTGTTAATTAAGTAAAGTTTCATGAAAAAAGGAACAATAATTTAAAAAAATCAGATTATGATTTTATTTAGTTAATATTAGCCAAAAACATTCATGTTTACAAGTCAATAAAATTACAAATTTGCAATATTATGTAAACTTTATTAAAAATTTTCAGATGTAAATAAAGATATAAACAAAGACAATGTACTTTTCTTACTTGATTTTATTCGATTCAAAATCTCATTTTTAACACAAAATTAAAATTTTGTATACTGTATCATTTTATACACTGTTTTATATTTAAAAAATCATGCATGTAAAAATTTTATTATTTTATTATTTTAATATGTTAATAATATAAATTTCTTATATTTCGCGTTCATATATATCATATTTTACAAAATAAAACTATATATATGTATTAAATAAAACTTTATGTTTATATTTTTAAAAAATAATTTTTCCATGATAATGTTAATAAAGATGTTCAAAACTAATTTTTAACATTATTTACTTTTTACAATTATTCTTAGGTTTATTATTTTACCTTGCAATTTTAAACATTCCGCAAGCATGTTGAAGATATGCAATGAGCATTGTCCCGGTCGCTAACACTATGACACATCCTATGACTACAGTTACATTTGCATGGAAGAGTAATAAGTAAAAATATTTTTCTTCATCAATAAAATATTGAGTGGAGATCTGTAGATGACGTGACTGAGATGCGTTTGTAGATAATATAATATAAGCAAAATTTGGCCATAATTGAGCACCCACAACAATAAATGCTCCAGAAATAAGAGCTACTAATAAAATCACAAAATAATATAATAATACAAAATATGATCTTCTAATACAATTAAAATTTTTACACTGTTAAGTACTGCATCATAAAATATTTTATATGTAAATACTTTTATTTTAAATAAATATATGATAATCTTTATTGTATAAGTTATTATCTTTTCTTTATTATCTTCAATATATCTTAAACTATTTTAAATTTTATGTATTTTGTAAACATAAAATTTATTACATTAACATTCATAGTTGCTATTTATCACAAAATAATGTAACTTTTATTTTAACTGCAACAACTTTAAAAATAAGAACTTTCTTATTTTTTTATCAAATAAATATTTAAAAAAAAATTTGATCAAAAATTTTATCAAAGGTACTTGTATTTAAATTTAAGCATTAATCTTCTTTCAGCAGGGATCTTTTTACACAACTTAAAATTAAATATTTTTATAAAGTTTTAATAAAATTTTAATAAGATATAAAGAATATATAAAATTTTTAGAAAACTCAATGAAGGATTGAAAAAAAAATGTACACAAAGAATGTTATCTTACTTGTAAGTTTAGTCGTATATTGTTTTGCGTTATCTCCATATTTTTCTAGGATAGCAATTTCGTTACTGTCTTTTAAATCGTTATAGATATGTTGAACTCGTTCCATTAAACACTTTACCTGTTTTTTCAATAAATTTGTATGTTTTATTTATTTTAATAAAATTTGAAAATGTTGTAAAGTATAGGTTACGTTATAAAATATAAAGTTTACATTTTGAAACGTTTATTTAAATGAATATAATAGACAATCAACGTACCGTTTCACTATTAACATAAAAGGAATTGTATTTTATGATAAAGGCACTGAAAGCAATTGCGGGAGAAAGAATTTTTATGATGAATTCTATAGTACATTTTGAAGTCAGAATTGTTGTAAGCTATAAATAATAATTTTTTAAAGAAAAACGTTTTTATATCTTACTTTCATACATTGCAAGTCATTCTTAGCTTTATATATGTTTTACACATTGCATATTTATCCTTTTTTACTTTATATTACTGTAGTTGTAATGTAATTAACAATACATATATGACATAATATGGTATGACATAATTGTATATATACGCGTGCATACGTTTATCATAAATTATTTTATACGAATATGAATAAAATTTAAAAAAAAATTTTTTTATTACCACTTTTTAATTACTAGTTCTGAAATTTAAAGTAAAAGGAATTTTTTCTTTTAAGTTTTAAATGCTCTGTTTAGATATAACACAATAAAAAAGTCAATATTTCCTTGAAAATTAACATTCTAAGAAATTATCGATCTTAAATTAACAGAAAAACTCATAAGTACAAATTGCTTCTATAGATGTGAAATATGTCTTAAAGATAATAAATACACGTATCACTAAAATTAAAAACTCAATACCTGAAATATAACGAAAGTTATAATAATGCTAAAGTTACAGATTAATTGCAGTCGAACAAATTTTGATTTTTCGTAAGGCCACAAACCAACGATCAGCAAAAGAAATCGGTTAAACTTAAAATATTTATCTACAATATTGATCATCACTCTTTCAGCACTGAAGTAGTTTTGACGAAGATGTGATGGACGAAGTTTTGCTTATTCCTACTACATTCGGTTCATTAAATATTCCCTCTTCTAGCATCAATTTCGATGTTTTACCATTTAAGTTATTTTCAATAATTCAGCTTATTTGTAATACATAGAATATCGTTCTTACAGCGGCACCCTTACCAATTAAGTAATCAATACAACAACTGAAAGAAATTCGACAGATGTTTCTTTCTCATAGAATATCATTCACGAGGAAAAATTTGCTGTAAAGTTCGTACATGCGCCTTAGTCATATTTCAGCAGTTTTTATCATCTTTTGTTTCTTTATGTACATTTATACATGCATATATAGTTTACACTGGTGAAAATTCTTCAAGTATGTCGCCCACTACTTAATTATAAATTAGCATATGTCTAACTCTTAAAAACATTTAATTTTATATATATTTATACAGGGTGGCTAAAAAGTTTCAGCACAGTCGAAGTGTACAGCTAGATTGGTTCATACTGATGATAAAAGTCAAATACTATTATGCAATATTCGCAATAGTTATTGAGTTATTAATTAAAGTGTCTGAGCCAATGCGCGCTTGAGAAAGTGGTAGTTGGGCTGTTCGGCAACATTGAAAAGCGTGAGGAGGAGTCACGCGAGGAATGGGTATCTGCGCGGGGCGCGGGGAGAGGGATGCGTGACAATAAAGTCGCGAGAGCGAGCGACTCTATTGTCGCATGTCTATTATCAAAAATAGTCGTATTTGACACTTTTCATCAGGATGTAATGAACTACATTATTACTACACAATTTTAGCCAATTTCGTAGATTTTAATTTAAAGGATCTCGCACAAATCTTATGGAACATGGATCCCAGTCAAATTGGCTTAAATTGTAACCAATTTTATCGAAAGTCTTTTCTCATAAGAATTCTGTGGAGTTCTTTAAATATTAAAGACAAAATTAAAAAATAGTATTAAAGTTCAAAGTTATATCGACTTTCAAGAAACAATGATTACAAATAAAATAACTAAATAATATATATGGCCCTAGATTAAATTATAAAATTTCAAGAATGATATATAAAGTAATATTTAATATAAATTAATAATTACACATCATTTGTACACATGTAGTTTTCGTGCGAATTAGTTATTCTTTCTTTATGGTAGTATGTAATTGGTATGTAAAAGTGTGTAATTATTGTTATAAAAACTTATTTTATTTCTCATATTCACATCTTTTATGTAACACACAGCATTCGTCTTCTAAATTTAAGGTACAGATTTAAGGTATAGGCTATTTTTCATTAACTTCTCATTAATAAGACTAGTCAATATTGTCATTATGTTGTTATTTTCGCATTGAATACATGATAATAAAGTAAGAAACGGATGCATTAGCTAGCTGTAACAAATCATTTATCTTTATCTCTTTATTTTATCGTATCAAAATATATTCAATATATTATAAAATGAAATTATTACATATTACAAATGATATTATCATTATTAAATCAAATGAAATATTTATATACGATGAATATTTGCATATTAGTACATAAAATGTATATTTCATACCGTGGCAAAACATTCCATAGATGCTATGAACAATCCACCAACAGACAGGCCAAAACTTTTACTACCTCTTTGTAATAGAAATAGTATTGATCTTTGTATGTGTAAAGGAGTTACGTACCATTGTACTTTGTATCTAAAAATAATAACAATATAAAAGTAATAACATATAAAGAATCTAAGAACAATAAGAACATTTACGTGGAGTTTTTTTATATCATACATATCTATATACGGGTCTGTATGCTACAATATACTACACCTATTATTTCTTTCTTTTATGATAGTAATTAAATTTGTAAATATATACACAGTATAAGGTAAAAATATTAGTTACGCAGTTGCAAATACGTGGTTATTATGATCTATAATTTGTTGTCCGATGAAATTAGCCATAAACATGTATACAAAGGAGATAAATGCAATTACAAAATTAAGCAGAAATTCTTCAGTATTATATCCGAATAACACAATCTGAGACACCTACAAATATGTTATTCAGATCAATTCCTTAGATAAACAGTATAAATGTAATTTGCAGCAAAATTTGCGATATAAAATTTATCAACTACGTAGAAATTAATATATTAAACTTCACTTTTATATATTATACAAAGATTTATAAATATTTTTTATACATTTAAGATATAAATGTTAATTATAATTATTATGTTTCTTTTATATATTTTTTATTAAATTTTATTGTACTCATTTTTCAAATAAATTCTAATGCACAATCCTACTACACTATTGAAGATCTTCGAATGAAGAAAATGGCTAATATTAATATTTTTTTGTTATAATTCGTTTTATTTAACATTTAAAATTTATGTTTAAATAATTTTTAAGAATCTAAACACAAATTTTATAGTAAAATAATTTTTAAATTAAATCACTAAATATTTTGATAATAAAATCAATATTTAAAGCAATGTTTTGTTTCAATCGCCTAATCAATACTAAAATTTCGTAATCTACGATATCAAAATTGTTAGTAGAAAAAGAATGATAATAAAATTATTAACATATAGCAACATTAAAAAAATAATAGGCAAATTAATAACTGTGAATTTATAAATAAAAACAAAAACTTACTCGAAAAACATTTAGACTCAAACTGAGTACTCCGATTACGATTGAAAATGAACGATATTTCAAAATCAGATATTAGATAGTTGGCGAATCTTTAAAAATAAAAATGTGTTAGTGTATATATTATATTCATTTATTATAGAATACGTATGTATGTACCAACGTTGTAGCTTTCCGATGAATATCTACAGCACGAATTATGCTTTTACGAGCCAGAATCTCATTCGACACGTTAATATTTTTTGATATATAAATTTGTATTGTTTTTTCAATACGGTAACTGTAAATAATTTAATTACGTAAAGTTAACAAATAAAGTTAATAAAGTTAATAAATTAATTACGTAAAGTTTCATGAAAAAAGGAACAATAATTTAAAAAACCAGATTATGATTTTAGTTTATATTAGCTAAAAATATTCATGTGTACAGGTCGATAAAACTGCAACCGGCAAAAAAAACGGCCCACTAAATTTTAACAAAATTTTTTAACATCTTTTAATAGCAATAACTCATCGAAAAATCATTGTATTCAAATGAAACAAAGCTTAAATTAAAGCTTGAACATTTCTCTTTAAATTCCAATAAACAAAAATTTAATTATAACAAAATTGACAAAATGGCAGACATTGAAGGTAGATATAAAAAAATGGGGAAAAAAATTTTTTTTTAAACTATTGCATGGCTCAGAAGAGTTGACTGATTAATATCAAAACGTATGTGTTTTAAAGCTCATTCATTTCCAAACAAATCCATATTTTTAAAATTTTTCTACGACCTTTTTTGAAAAAGTTATAGCGTTTTGAACAAAATGTTACAAAATGAATAACACTTTTTGTAAAATGAAACTTTTCTACGGAGTGAACATCTCTCATCGAGCGTATCTCATCAATGTTCACTCCATAGAAAAGTTCAGGGAATCTTTATTGTTTTCATTCCTCATGGATATTCATTTTCGCGACAATGTTAGATTCTGCAACAGTCGCACAGGTTGTAGCGCTGCTTAATGATGGAAGGAGTCAACATTATGTTGCAAATTTTTTAAACGTTCCTCGTACAACTGTACAGCGAGTTTACGACAGATACGTGGAAACTGGTGGTTATAATCGAAAACCTGGTCGTTCAAGATGTACCACGGCACAAGATGACCAATATATTGTTGTGTCAGCATTAAGAAACAGGCGTATAACATCAATAGAAGTAAAAAACAATTTACAACAATTTGGAGTGGAGGTGAGCGACGACACTATTCGGCGGAGACTTGCGGAGGAAAATATGCCACGCCGTTGATTCTGGGTAACGCCAAGAGCAGGACACATGCATGCATATGTACACGCACTCAATTGCAGATTTTACAAAAAATGTTATTCATTTTGCAACATTTTGTTCAAAACGCTATAACTTTTTCAAAAAAGGTCGTAGAAAAATTTTAAACATATGGATTTGTTTGGAAATGAATGAGCTTTAAAACGCATACGTTTTGATATTAATCAGTCAACTCCTCTGAGCTATGCAATAGTTTAAAAAAAAATTTTTTTTCCCCATTTTTTCATGTCTACCTTCAATGTCTGCCATTTTGTCAATTTTGTTGTAATTCAATTTTTGTTTATTGGAATTTAAAGAGAAATGTTCAAGCTTTAATTTAAGCTTTGTTTCATTTGAATACAATGATTTTTCGATGAGTTATTGCCATTGAAAGATGTTAAAAAATTTTGTTAAAATTTAGTGGGCCGTTTTTTTTGCCGGTGAGTGTATTATTTAAATTTTATTAAAAATTTTCAAATGTAAATAAAGATGTAAACGAAGACAATGTACTTTTCTTACTTGATTTTAATTCAAAATCCCATTTTTAACACAAAATTAAAATTTTTGTATACTGTATAATTTTATACACTGTGTTTTATATTTAAGAAATCATGTATATAAAGATTTTATTATTTTATTGTTTTAATATGTTAATAATACAAATTTTTATATTTAACGTTCATATATACCATATTTTACAAAATAAAATTTTATATTTGTATTAAATAAAACTTTATGTTTATATTTTTAAAAAATAATTTCTTCATGATAATGTTAATAAAGATGTTAAAAACTAATTTTTAACATTATTTATTTTTTAAAATTATTCTTAGGTTTATTATTTTACCTAGCAATTTTAAACATTCCACAAGCATACAGAAGATACGTAAGAAGCGATGTTCCTGTCGCTAATAAGATAAATAATGCTATATAGTAAATTATGTATATGTGCAACACAAACAAGTAGAAATATTTTTCTTGATCGATAAAATATTCAGTCACAATATATAGACGCTGTTGATGAGATCCATCTGTAGACAAGATAATGTCACACAAACTTGGCCACAATTGTATAATGATATGAGCAAATATGAAGCAAACTAAAATCACTAAATAACATTATAAATAAATAATGACATACATATTTTTTAAGATAATAATATGGAAATCAATTCAATATTCAGTGAGAAATGATTCGTCAATTGACGTCGAAACTATAAAATCGGCATCGTTTCGATGTTGATCGAATCATTTTTCCCCAGGATAGCAGTTTGGTACTGAGCATAATAATTTTTGAGAAAAAATCATAATAGGCAAAGATTCATTTGAAGACTTGTTCGAAATCTTGATGTAACTTTCGTATAATATCACAATCATTAATAATTTATTAATTAATATACGTTTTCATAATGCAGCGTTGTATCGTGTGATTCTCCAATTAAATTGTCACTTTCTACTATCAAAGTGCAATGTGCAACTGACAGAAATGCATACATTCAAAATAACAGTTTATTCAAATAAGTCAGTTATATATTGTCCACATTGTATAAACCTGAATTAAATATTTACTTACTCATAAGTACTGTTGTATAACATCTTGCTTTGTTTTCGTATTTTTCTATAATTATTATTTCATTATGGTTTTTTAAATTAGCATGGATATATTGAATATATTCTGTTATATATTTTACCTATTGTTTTAATAAATTTTTATACCATTTGTGTACTTCTAATTAGTAAATAAAATTTTAAATAAATATATCAGTTTAAAATTTTATCCAATGTATTTGTCATTACTTAAATAAATACATAGACAATAAACTTACTGCTCCATCATTAATGCGAAACGAGATATATTTTATCTCTACACCAATTAAAAAGATTACGGAAGAAAGAATTTTGATGATAAGGTCCGTAGTATATTTTGAAGTTATTAAGGCAGTAAACTTAAATAATATATTACAAGTATATTATTCTAAACGCATTAGAATATTACTTTTTAAATATATTTATAATATATAGGAAATTTTCCTCATATAATTTTATATTAAGTCTATAAATTATATTATATAAGAACCTTTATTTTTATATAAATAATTTTTTGTATAAATAAATTCGGTTATAAAAATTCCCATTATTTACTTACATTTCTAAAATAGTAATTTTTATATTAAAACGTGTATAATTTAATCGTTATTCTAATTAAGAAAATTAACCCGATCCTTGAAATCCGGTATTGATTTGACCCCTAAAATTTCAATTGTAATTTATTTAGAAACCAAGGGAGGCGATAGGTCATAACCCCACCCTAAAAAATTGTACTTGAGAAAAGAACCCTCAAGTAGAAGGTTTATAAATAATATATGATTTTTTTCAGATTTTTTTCATAAGATTTAATTGTTTTATAATATGTCAGATCTTTTCAACTCATCATTTCAAGAATGAAGTGCTGAAAAAAGTCAGGAATAGGGTTAATTAATTACAAATTAGTATTGGAAAAATTGTTAGTATAAATCAATTTGATATCTTTAATATATACTCTGTAATATATAGCAAAGATATTAAAATATTGACACACATACTTGAAATACAATACCAGTGTAAAAATAATAAGAATGCAAATATACTGAAAATGAACAATTTTCGATTGGTTATGAGGCCACAAAACAATCGTTAACAGAAGAATTCGATTTAAATTGAAATATTTATTGATGATCATCTTTCTAGTAGTTCTAAAATACTGATGGGGATGAAGTGAATGAAGATTCGTTTATCCCTATTACATTCAGTTGGTCGATTAAATATTCCCTACTCTCCTGTTTCTAGTATCAATGTTTTACAATTTGAGTTATTTCCCGTAATTTAGCTCACTGCAATGCAAAATGTGAAATATCGCTGTTAAATGTATATATTCGCAATTTAACACTGCGTCGTCGATACATAGTCACTAATTCAGTAATCGATTAAACAACCGAAAGAAATTCAACAGATGCCTTTTTCTCATAGTATTATATATCGTCCACGAGAAAAATTCTGAGGTAAAAATTGTACATGCGCACTAGTCATGCCTCAATGACTCTTATGCAGTCTTCTTCGATGTGTACACACATCAGCATGAATGGAGTCTCTTTATATACGTGTGACAGTTCTTTCTAACAAGAGCGACAACTGGAGAAGAAGCCAAGATTCTTATGGTAAAAAACGGTCCTCCATGTTGCCGCCGCACAAAAATTTATACGATGATTTTAGTGATGATCGCAATTTTATTTTACATTTACAGAGGGACACTGGTGTTTGTACATTTGTATGTTACATTTGATAATAGTAAAACAAATTTTTTAAAGTATTGCCTTCAATATACAATTGTGAGTTATAAAGCATATAAAATATATTATTGTTCGTGTAACTTTATTATGTGTGTACTTTATTTTTCTATTTTTTAAGTATCTTATTGATTTAAGTATCTTATTCTGTATAAAGTTAAAAATTAGAAAATCAAACAATCAAAAAATTTAGGAACTAAAACTGTAAATTTTAAATTTCAGAATTAGATAACTTAAAGATATAAATATAGAAGTTAATGTTTTTTGATAAAATAGACGTACTATTAAATAAGAAGAAAAATAATACTAAGGAAATTATTATTATTCATTTTAACTTGCTTGTAAATGTAAATTAATTAAGAATACAAATAAAGAGACACATTTTTTTCTTAATTATACACAGCAAAATTCAAATTTTTTATTGTATGATATTAAACATTTTATTCTGTGTATGATATATAAAGTTTATATATAAAATTAACATAATAAAAGTAATTTTTTAAGTAAAAATATTGTTATTTACAGTTATTAGCATGGTTACAAATGTATTAATATTTAAGATTAAGATTATACTAATAAATAATTCATTTTTTATATTTAAATATGCATGAATATAAAAAGCAAGAATTTATTCAAAAAACATTAAAACTGAAAGCAATCACTATTATCACATTCAATTAATTTGTTTATTTAACTTAATTTAATTGTAATTTAGCTTAGTCGAAATAATGAGCTCAAAACATTTGCAAGTTAATACTTTTGTCGAGAAAAGCCGATTAAATAATCGATTCGATGTTAAAAAAATTTAACAAGTGTATCCCGTTTATAGAATATTGCCACGACAAAAGTTCTAAAGTGACAGTTAGAGAAACATATTATTTTCTTTGCAACGATGTTTAACCATCTGTTTCCATTTTAATATGTGCACTTGTGCGTTACATACAGTTTACGGTTACGGGATAAAATTCCTTTAAAAGTATTACATTCATTAACAACAAAATTATATAGCAAAATTTTCCATTATATAATTAATTAATTTTTATAAATTAATTTTTCTTTTCTAATATAATGTAATTTCTAATATAATCTAATAAAATACGAAAGAATATTACTTTGAATAAACAAGTTGTAAAAAATAGTGACAAAACTAATATCTTTTTAGAACACAATGTTTAAAAATAAAATAAAATAAGAATCAAATGACATATAATATTAAATAAGATTGAGAGGTGTATTCTGTAAGAATGTTCCGTAACGCTAAGCTATGTAGCACGTAGAGAAGCAAGAAAGAAAAAGTAAAGAACGAAAAGAAGGAAGAACTAAAAAGCTACAGAGCTTATAGAGCTCATACAGCAAAAATTTTCTTACAAAATATAGAACTAAAATATTTACATAAACTAATAATTTAAAACAGAAGAAAAACACGTAAAATAAAGTCATAATTGCTTTAATTTATTTTTATACACACATAAATTGTAAATTTTAAATTAAAGACTGTGCAAATACATATTAATTACTTACTTTTTTCTTTTCTTAAGTGTTATTACAAAACTTTTCTTTTAGTTTTTCATTTTATGACTTTTATGTTACACACTATATTTATTTTTTAAAGTATGTATATTGCATGCAATCTTTCAACTTCCTACATCTACATAATACTAATTAAGGATTAATGTGTTCATTATTATTGTATTGAACACATGACAGTAAAATAAGATATGGTTGCATTAAATAACTGTAACAAATCACATAATAAATTTTTCATTTTGTCGCATAAAAATACAAATATAATTTTAATATATTATTATATAAAATAAAATTTTTGTATATTGTGAATATGATATTAAATGTATATGTTATTGAATGACAAATGTATATTATTTGCATATGGTAAATATTTATATATTAATACATGAAATGTATATAAATGGATATAAAAAATTTTGTACCGTGGTAAAACATTCTAAAGATGCTGTGAACAATCCACCGAAATTCAAACCAAAACTTTTATTGCCTCTTTGCAACAAAAATAGTGTTAATTTTTGTATAGATAAAGGAGTGATGTACCACTGAACTTTGTACCTAAAAGTGATAATATAACATGAAGAATTTAAAGAAATAAAACATTTATATAAAAACATTTATATAAAATTCTTGTATCATGCATATATCTATAAGTGCGTCATAGGAATGTTTATTATTGTACATTATCTTCCTATTTTGTGTTAATAGTTAAATCGTTGTCTGTAAATGTATATTATAATTTAAAGTAAATATATTACTTACGCGGCAAAAAATACGTGGTTATTATGATCTATAATTTGTTGTCCGATTAAATTGGCTAAAAACATGTACGTCAAACATATAAGTGTAAATATAAAATTACAAAGAACTTCTTCAGCATTGTATTTAGTTAATACTATCTGAAAAATCTAATATACACCAACATGATTGAGCTCAATTCTTATGAAAAGCATATTAAAACATATAAAGCATATAAAAACATAATTAACGGAATATATAAATTGAGTAAATTCATTAACATTGTGACAGAATTTATACATTCGGTAACTTAATGTCATCATAACTCAATATAAAAATACAAATATTTTTATAAATAAAAATTAAAAATTTTAATTAACAGAATTATACAATGTTTCTTATTGATATGTATCATATAATATTTCTTATGCATTATAACATTCTTTGTGTATGCTAAATTTTGTCACAATTTTTTTTTAAATATTTTAACACTGTTAAATAAATTTCAACACTATTATTTGCATAATTTTGTTTTCTACTTTGACATAAAAAAAAGTTTATATGAATTAATTTTTCACAAAATTAATAGTAATATTCTGTCTTATTATAATTATTTTTTATTTAATATTTAAAATCCGTACTTAAATAATTTCAAAATTAGAATATACATTTTTTCTCAAATAATTTTAAAATTAATTCTCTAGTTGTCTTGATAATATTATAAAATTAAAATTTAAATATCTTTTCCAATAACCATTATCTTTAAAATCTTAATTTAAGATATTAATAGTAAAAGATATTATTAAAATAGTATTAGTAAAATAATAGTAGATCATTAACATAAAGCAACATAAAAAATGGTACGCAAATCATTAAATGGCGATTTGTAAATAAGAAAAAGACTTACTCGAAAAATATTTAGGCTCAAACTGGACACTCCGATCAGTATTAAAGACAAAAACGATACTTCAAATTCAGATCTTAGATGATCGGCTAAGCTTTAAAAACAAAAATGTGTCATTACATATATGTATATATATGTAGTAAAAAATATGCATATGTATACCAACTGCATAGCTTTCCGATGAATATCTACAGCAGAAATTATGCCTTTGTAAGCTAAAATTTCATTTTGCAGGTTAATATTTCTTGATATATAATTTTTTATTGCTTTCTCGATACGATAACTGTAAATAATTTATTTATTAATAATTACATAAAAATTTACCCTAAGATGAATAAGAATTTAATTATTTAAAGAAACCTTATATAATAATTTTTTGTAAATTGACATTAGTGCAATACATATGTATAAATGTTTGAAGATATTAAGTCGATAAAGTTATTATACATATATGTAATATTATAAAATTCACATCTGTTAAGAACTTTAAACAATAGATATATAAACAAAATTATTATCTAATGTTTTATAGGATTTTGTCTAGATTAAAAATAATGTTAAGAAAAAAAATAACTTTTAAAAGAAAATTAAATTAAATTAAAAAAAGAGATCATAATTTTAATGAGTTGGTACAATAGATGTACAAATGTCTACATGTCGTTAAAATTGCATTATTTATATTACTTATAGACTATTAAAAATTTTAAGTAATACAGAAATGTAAATATTACACATATTATACATATGTACTTCTCTTACTTGATTTTATGTGATTAAAAATTTCATATTTTCAAAACAGAATTAAGAAGTAATTTTACGTACACAAATATTTTAAATTATTAATTATGCATGTCAAGATTTTGTTACGCTAATTATTATATTAAATTTATTATTTAAATTTCTCATATTCAACATTTATAACATATGTGTGGAAGGTAAATTCATATTTATACAAAGAAAAATTTGAAATATTTCTATATATTCAATAATAAGAAGTAAAAATTTGTTTTTTATTATTTATTTAATTTTTTTTAATAATTTACAATCCATATGAAAAGAGTTCTGAGAGTTTAACGCAGTTGACGGTCCGTAATTTGATGTCCTTTCGATCTCTAATAACTAGTAAGATATATGATAATTAATTACTTATTGTTAGTTTGATATTCCCTTTGTTATTAAAATTTCTCCATTCTTCTCTCTCACTTAACTTTCACTTACCTTGCAGCTACTCGCCACATATCCTCCATACCATCACCGTTTTGACTTCAGTCATCGCTTGACAGTCGAATGAGTCGGTTGTTTTGTGAAGTAAAGAAACTGTTTTTAAAATGCTTCATTGTCTCAATATAGTAACGGCTTTTACAAATTATATCGACTTATAGCTTGATGAAGTTTTTACTAAACTTTAGTGCTTATTCTCGCGTTTACGAGATTGTGAGTAAGTGACTGCACTTCTTGTTTTGCCCAAGACATGACCATTTATTTTGATTTCAATCATATAACAAACTATGTATGTACAAATATCGTTAATGAATGTTTACTTAAATTTCTTTACAGAATATCTATATCGTTTTTTAGATCCTAATATCGTGAAATTTTTTTTCTTCTTCTTCTCCCTCCTAATGTAGAAATTTCTTATCTCCTGTCTTTTAACACAAACTATTATATGTATATTCTCCTCTGAAGTTATGATTTGGTGTCGTCCTTTTCTACAGAGGTCAGACTAATCTTTTAATCCTCTAGAAAAAGAAATATTTATGACAAGATGCTCTTGATATTCTCGTTGCCAATTCTTTCTAAAACGTAGTGATCAAATAAAAACGATAATTTTAATTAAAATGAACTTGGCTCAATTCGACTCATTACAGCAGCGCATATCTTTTTGCCACCACAATCACCACAAAATTATGAAAATACTCATTTATTTTTCGCGTGAAAACTTATAATCATTGATTTAATTGTTACCGAATGGCTGAAAATGACCTCAAAGCGACGCCGAAAGATCCAATTTCAATTTATAATCATGTATCTTATACAAGTTATTAGAGATTGGAAGAACGTCAAATTAGACTTTCAACAGTTGAGCTCTCAGAGTTTTTTTACTTGTTAATTTTATTATTAAGAGTCTTTGGTTTTTTAATTTTTTGATGATTCCTGTGTTTATTATTTTACCTAGCAATTTCAAACATTCCACAAGCAAGTTGAAGACACGCAATGAGCATTGATCCTGTTCCTACTAATGAGATACCTCCCACAATGAATCCTACATTTATATGGAAGAACGATAAGTAAAAATTCATTTTTTCATCCAAAAAATATTCAGTTGGAATTTGTAAGTGATATGGTTGCGTTGCGTTTGTAGATAATATAATGACGATAAAATCCTGCCGTAATTGGTTACTCATAAAAATAACCGTGCTACAAACAAAAAAAACTAAAGACACACAACATCATAAAAAATTATAATATACTATTAAGAAAAATAGAGAACACTTTTTTTATATGTTAAAAATTGAACTATTTTCAAACCACTGAAGCAAAAAATTATGGTAAGCAAAAAATTAAAAAGTATTTCAAAAGTTTTAATTTCAACGCGCTATTTAATAGTTTTTAAAACGTTTTTATTATCTCCTTGTTTTGTGCTTTAAAAAGGAATACGTTCAAAAAGATGTTAAGTTAATTTCAAAAATTTTTTACTAAGTTTCACGTAACTCGGTTAAAAAAAATAATAAATGTAGAAAAAATTTGAAAAAAAAAAACATTTTCAAACGTTATATTATATATACTTTTTAGCACTTGGTTTTTTGAGAAAAATTTTTTATCGAGCTGCTGAGTGTCAAAAAATGTGTAATTTTGAAAACTAATATGATCTTTTTTTAAAGGATAGAATAAGAAAGATAAACGTAAGAGATAAAAGTTTTAAAACCAGAAAGCACGTTAAAGTTGAAACTTCAAGTTTCAAAATGCTGTTTTAATTGTTGTCTACAATAATGAATTCGCCGAGTTTCGTTCAGCAGTTAGAAAATAGTTTTTTTTAGCATATGAAAAATGTTCTCTTTTTTTTTTAGCAGTGTAAATAAAATTTTTGAGTAGAGTAAACAATATATATTTGACGTATTTAATGCGTTAATGTGATACTTCAAGTACAGTTCAAAGTAGGTTGTATTATAAAAGTTTTAATAGAAAATATATTAGATTAATAGATTAAAAAAAAGAATATATACATATATATAGAAAGAAAAGATGTGTCTTACTTGTAAGGCCAGCTGTATAATATTTAGCATTGTTTCCATATCTTTCTGCTATATTAAATTCATTATTGTCTCTCAAATCATTATAAATATGTTGAATTTGTTCTATTAAATATATTACCTATATTTTTAATAAATTTATAAGCTTATTTTAGTAAAATTTTAAAAAAATTGATAGTTCTAACAATAAGATTTTATATACAGGGACCAGAACTCGCGTGACGCCCGTTACCGACGTATTCTTCGTGACATTCTGAGACGAAAATCTCTTTACCAAAAAAAGATCCGATGAGTAGTATTTGAATGGTAAGCCATTAAAGTTAACGAATAATCGCGCGTGGAATTGGCGCGGTCAGGACTGGCACAATCGAGACTGGCGCGAGGCACTTCAGATACATACATTGTGTCAAAGTGCGTTTCTCATTTTCTTTTTACATTTATTTATTACTATCTTTTGTATTTAATTTAAAAAATTAGTTAAGAATTGATTAAAATACATTTAATTACTACAGAAGTTTGAAAGATGACTCCGGGATCCCCTTAACTTTTTTAAAACAATCATGAATTATTTTAAAATTTCTTATTATTTCTTACGCAATAGTAAAACTTTTTTTAAATATTATAATAATTTTTAAATGTATTAAAGAATTTTTAAACTTCTGTAGTAATTAAATGTATTTCAATCAATTCTTAACTAATTTTTTAAATTAAATACAAAAGATAGTAATAAATAAATGTAAAAAGAAAATGAGAAACGCGCTTTGACACAATGTATGTATCTGAAGTGCCTCGCGCCAGTCTCGATTGTGCCAGTCCTGACCGCGCCAATTCCACGCGCGATTATTCGTTAACTTTAATGGCTTACCATTCAAATACTACTCATCGGATCTTTTTTTGGTAAAGAGATTTTTGTCTCACAAGGGAGGCCACGGAGTGTGGGTCACCGATTTTGATGCGCTTTGGCACAGACCTTCTTCATCGAAAACAAATGGACCCGTATTTTGCCATTTGTCTAGATATCCCCCCGTTTTCGAAAAAATCGGGGTCAAAGGTCATGGCGTCGGATCAGTTTTGGACCAGGGGGTTTTATAGATTTTTAAACAACAATCAATTTTTATTAATATATTTGGGGGTCGCAAACCTATATTTTTCGAGTTATAAAGGATTTTATGTGCACGCAGTGTACCGTAAATACCCGTAACTTTATCACCATTTTCAATTGAGCGCCGTGGTTGAGCGGTGAAGGCGTCGAACTCCCGTTCCCTGGACTCGTGTTCGATTCTGCTGCATTTTTATTTTTTTATTTTAAATAGTATGAATATTTTATATTTATATATAAATTTTTATATATTAATGTATAAATACATAAAAATTATTACTTTTATATTATCATATATAATATTAATATTAATATTTTTTAAGATACTCTATATTTTATATTTATTATATTCGCTGTGCAGAAATAAATAACAACAATTAAATGCGCATTTATTTAGTTTTAGTATATATTTAGTATATATTTAGAAAATACACAAATCTACAATGTTTTGTTTGATCATTTAATGTTTCGTCAATTGTTTC